>VZTF01009444.1:292845-307939 GCA_013397755.1 Cnemophilus loriae
AAAAAAAAAAAAAAAAGTAAAAATAGTAATACTCTCATTTGGAAATCTAACTTTAGGCAGGAAATGTTTAAAAAGGAAAGATTCTAGACTATATGCTTCCAATAGACAAAAAAGCAATAATGTTAACTAACAAATTTTTAAAAAGGTATTTATTTGACGACATTTTAAGAAATATATACAATTACAATTAATTACAATATAAGGAAGATATTAAGCTATTTGAAAGAGTACAAAGGAGGGCAAGAAGATGATGAGGGGCCTTGAGAGAAAGCCACATGAGGAGCAGCTGAGGGCACTTGGTCTTTTCAGCCTGGAGGAGACTGAGAACAGACCTCATTGCAGTCTAAATCTTCCTCCTGGGGGGAAGGGAAGGGGCAGGCACTGATCTCTTCTCTGTGGTGCTCAGTGACAGGACCTGAGGGAATGGCCTAAAATTGTGTCACGGAAGTTTAGGTTGGCTATTAGGAAAGGATTTTTCACCCAGAGGGTGGTTGGGCACTGGAACAGGCTCCCCAGGGAAGTGGTCACAGCACCAAGCCTGACAGAGTTCAAGAAGTGCTTGGACGAGGCTCTCGGGCACGGAGATGGTGCTGTGCAGGACTGGGAGCTGGACTCGATGGTCCTTGTGGGTCCTTTCGAACTCAGCTTATTCTGTGATTCTGTGATTGTGTTCAATCTGATCATCATAATACTTTTCACAGTATTACAGGTCACTGCTTTTGTTCATATATGGGATAAATATTAGTATAAAAATACAGGAAATTTGACACTTTTATTTTTTTTAAAATCAGAATCAACAGAGACTGTGCCCTTGGACAGTTGCTCTCCCACTTCTCACCCACAAGCTTCATATTTATTCGCTCAATAAAATAGGATTTTAGAATTTACCTCTCATAATAAATATAGATTTTTCTGTAAAAGACCTCAAACCAGTTATGAGTAGGACCTGGAAATTTTTTTTCAGATAGTAATAGCCTATACTGAACTATATAGAACAACAGAATCATAAAATCATAAAATCATAGAACAGTTTGGGCTGGAAGGGACCTTTAAAGGTCATCTAGTCCAGCACTACTGTCATGGACAGGGACTTGATCAGGTTTCTCAGAGCCTCTTCCAACTTGACCTTGAGTGTTTCCAGCAATGGGACATTTACCATCCTTTTGGGCAACCTCTTCTAATGTTTCACCACCCTTTAAGAAAAAATATTTCTTTATATCTAGCCTGGACCTAGCATCTTTCATCTTAAAATCATTACAAACACTTCTACAGGCCCTGCTAAAAAATTTGCCTCTCTTAAAGCCCCCTTTAGCTACTGGAAGGCTGCTGTATGGTCTCCTCAGAGCTTTCTCCAGGCTGAATAGCCAAACATTCAGCGTGTTTTCACAGAAAGGATGCTCCAGGCCTTCCTACAGACCCACTCCAACAGGTCCATGTTTCTTGCCAACACAAACATACACAGGTTCTGCAAAATCTCCAGTACCTCTTTGAGCTCTGTCTATGACACTTGACCCTGCAAACATGAAGTTAATGAGAAACCTGGCTAAGAATTTCCAAGATCCCAGCTTTATTCATTACTATTGGAAACCAAAAATGCTTCCTCCTGTATTAAGTAGTTTAAGATATTTTAATCTTTAATATCAGGTAGTTAAATAACCTTTTTCAGGAAAAACTGAAAGAAAATAGGTTTAGATTAGACATTAGGAAGAAATTCTTTACTGGGACGGTGATGAGGCACAGAAACAGGTTGCCCAGAGAAGCTGAGGATGCCCCATCCCTGGAGGTGTTTAATGCCAGGCTGGATGAGGCTCTAAGAAACCTGGTCTGGTGGAGGGTGTTCATGGCAGGTGAGTTGGAAATAGATGACCTTTAAGGTCCTTTCCAGCCCAACCTATTCTATGATTTTATCATTCTATGATTGTTTTGAGCCTGTAATGAAGACAACGTAGATGAGAAAATAAACCAATTTCTTTTGATTGCTTGCTGTCTAGTACTTAAGATAGTTCTGTTCTTAGATGTTCAAAACAACATTACTTTTATTTCTTTAGGAATTAAGGACTAGCATATATACGAAAATGTGAAAATGTTTGAAACCTTTAAAAGATGGTCTGCACTTCTGGAGCAGGATAAAAAATAAGAATCACAATGTGACTCTCTATTTCAGTGAGAAAATCCTTTTTCCACTGTACGTAATCACGTGAAAAAGCTTTCAGAACAATACTTTTCTATAATAATTACATCCTGTAAAAGTGAGACCAGTACATTCTTTTACATGATAAATTAAATCCTCTTTTTTGAAGGCAAAGGTTCAATGCCTGTCTTAGGCAAGGTAATGGTAAACACAAAAGAGCTCTTAAGCCATCATTTCCCCGAAAGAAAAATTATTTCTTCTAGAAAACTCCTGATTGCCTTTCTGGATTTTTTTATTACTTGCTTTAAAGTGATCAAACTGCAAAAAGATCTTCATTTCAAAGGTTCTTCTACAGTTTTAGAAAGTGCTAAGGAAAGTTTCTTTCTAACCAAAGCAATTATTTTTTCCATCTGTGTCAATTTCAGGTTTTTTTCCTCTGTTGCTGCTACCATCACCCTAAACACTTCTTTAATTTTGTGCTCACAGCATCACTTTACAATATCAACTGAGCAAAGGATCTTGGATTTATCTTCACACACAGGTGAGTCTGTTCAGTGTTGGTCAGGCATGGCTATATGCCAAGATGGTAGTGAAGAGTCTGTATTGATTACACGTCACAGAGGCTTTTCTTTCAGCAGAAAAAGTACAGGAGTTCATCTTCATTAATCTTGGGAAAGGCTTTAATTCAAACAAAATATCAGCTTTCTCCTTCATTTGACCATGACAGGGGGAAAGCAATTGAATAAATATGTATAGCCCAGAGAAACCAGGCTTACAAGAAATACAATGTATGGTAATTCTCACTACCACTGCAATTGTTACGGGCCCATTTTGAGAGAAAAATTAGATGAAAGGAGCAGGGACTGTATGATTTTCTATGGAAAGGAAATAGATATATATAATATACTTTAAATGGTTCTGAAGACTTTTTTGAAGAAGCATATACTATACTTTTAATTATATTGTTTTCAGAAAAATTTCAGTCTAAGTAGCAGTAGAAATAAACACAACTCTAAATGTATACAAGGGCATGTTCAACAATATTTGACACCGTTATTTAAGAACTGTTGGTCAGCTTTATGATGCCTGTAAAAAGCTTTTTTTTAATAACAGTTTTAAGGTCAGACTCAGTACTGTTTAAATGTGCTCAGGCTACTTCAACAAATTTAGTAGTCTGCCCAGCTCAAACAATTCATTGAATCAGACCTTTGTTTTTAAGGCAGCTGAGTGGAAGACTCCAAACAATATATTTCTTGACATTGTGAGACTGCAATTGAAATCATGGAGTAGAGTGAGACTGGATAGCCTGCTATCATCCTTCAAAACATTCCACTCCAAGGACACTTTAGGAGAAAATAGAAAAACAGCTTTCTCTTCCATATAAATAGACCAGAGTCGGAAAAAGTTTGGTAGCTATGGTGGGATTGATAATTACAGATTTTTTAAAACAACTGAGGACTCAAAAATTGCAGTATTTGACATGCATTGTGACTTCAAATCCTAGTGAACTCAGTGAGCAACAGAAAAAATACATAAATTACTGATGGAGTTCAGAGAAAGGACAACCTGAACTGCAAAATCTATGAGAAATGCCAGCTTGCAAATTCTTGAGGCCAGAAGACCTTAACAGGACATAAATAACTGTATTTATTTCTTCTTTATAAAAACATGACTGCACAATGCATCTGTGACAGCGATCAGACTGCAGCCCACGTGGTAAACTCTAGCATTTGCAAACACTGATATTTGCATCAGACTATGAATTAAAACCTTCAGCATCTTTACAAAAATTTGAAACACACATGAATAGTTTACAGACCTAAGACCAGTTATTTTCAGCAACAGCAGATTTAGTTCCAAACAAAATATGCTTGTCTAGTTAGTGGAATGTAAGTTCACATTTTGTCACTGATATCTGATGCGATTTTTTGAGATCCTTGGCAGTGGACCATACCAGTGCTTTAGACAGTCGCAATGACTTAAGTTTAAACATTCAGGGATGCAAACATAAAAATATATGGCCTTTTTGTAAAAACGTATTTTAATTTGTGCTTGGGACTTTAAATGGAGTCTAAATGCATGAATAACTTGCTACTGGCTTGCTATATTGCGCATCAGCTGGTCATTTGAATCTGGTTACTCTACAGAGTTAAAATGGAACAAAGTTACTTTTACACTGCACATTTTAAAATTATTCTTTTACTAGATGGCCCACAGTGTTTCCCAGTAGGATAACTGATACAGAAGATATACAGCTTGGTATTCCCATATCTTCATGAACAAGAAAGTTACAACAAATAAGTGATAGATCAATTTCTTTTTGCAGAAGCTGGACAGACTTGAAAAGCAGGTGAGTTCAAGGTAAAACACATAAACAGATGTGAATACATCACAGAGATAAGTATTGACAAGAGAAACTAATAGGGTGGAGACTGGCTACAAGGAAAGGAAAAAAAAGAAAAAGAGTAGTAGAAAATTGTGGCAATGGTAAAAATAAACAGCTTAAGGTAATACCCTGTAATAACATTTTGGTCATACACACTTCCCTTTTCAGAAGCAGTGGATACTGAGACTGAAAAGTGGCACATTACAAATACTAGTGAGGAAAGCTGCTAAAAGGCAAGAAGAGACAAGAAGAGAAAGAAAATTTTTAAAAATGTGACCACAGATATAATGACCTGACCATGACACACTTGAAATGTGTCTGTTTTCCATACCTTTAGTATAAAGAGTTCAGATGAAGGAGGTGATTTTGTATAGTCTATCCCATACTTAGCTGAATTGTGCCTCTTTCCTGACCTGGGATGCTGAATTACAGAAGAGCAGAAATAAAACAAGAATGGAATGGAATGGAATGGAATGGAATGGAATGGAATGGAATGGAATGGAATGGAATGGAATGGAAAGGAACGGAATGGAACAGAACAGAATAGAGTAGAAGACACAGTAACAGTCTAGTCCCACTGCCTGACCAGAAGGGCTGACCAGAAGTTAAAGCATATTCTGAAGGGCATTGTCCAAATGCCTCCTTTTGAGGCAGTGACAGGCATGGGGCATTAAACACCTCTCTATGAAACCTGTGCCAGTGTTTGACCAGCCTCTCGTAGTCCTTTGAGGGAGTCAACAGCACCTCCCAGTTTAGTATGGTCAACAAATTTATTAATTGTGCATTCACTAACACATAGAGATCATTCATAAACCTGTTGAACAGAAGTGGTCCTAGAATTGAGGCATGAATAGCTACTGGGGACAGGAGATAAATTGTAAATCAGTATCATTGCACCACAGAGAGTATAAATTGAAAATATATTTAATAAACAAAAGGATTTTTTAAAGGAAGTATAGTCTATTATGCTAACAGGAAAGCATAAAGAGGTGAAAAAAAGAGCAAAGAAACTCAAGAGAACAAACTTCAGCAGAAAGAGTCAAAAAATCTACTCTTTGTGGCAGCTTGTTTCAGCTTCCACTCACTCCACTGACCCTCACCATAGAAGGGAAAAATGCAAAAGAGTCCATGGACAAAGGGGAATATGCCATATGTAGTACAAGAGGAGCTTAGAATACCATTAGATACAGAGCCTGAGGAAATCTGGCTTCAAAGACCAACTTGAAGTCATCCGGATGTGAACCAGTCTTCTATGAACTGAAAATTGCCTGAAGGACAAGGCAGAAGAGTAAAAGAAATAAAAGTGTCTGTGTTGCCTGGTCTATGAAAACAGTACGTTATCTAAAGTGTCTTATGCTATTAGACTAGGATTGACAACTACTGAAAGAGAAATAATACCAATGAAAGGAGAAGTAGAGGTCAAAAATGTTTAACATTGAAGAAGACCACACAGAAATATATTCTAAAGTGTATCTACTCTAAGAGCAGTGATTAACAGTGATCGTGGCACGTAAGTTAATGGAGATGCATTTACAGCAGTGTCAAAAACATTAATTTAACATCATGTCATAGGTAAGTGAAGTTTTCTTATATTTTTGTACATGTAAATGACTAAGGCAAAGAAACTGGTTACCACATTTCTCATCCAAACTAAATATGTATTAAGCACTTTCGCTGAAGAAAGATGGACAGGATACGAAAAAAGTACATGCAAAGTAATTAATCTCCTCTGTATTCAAGAGTAGAGTATTGGGGCATGTGGGTAATAAAAAGCAAACAACAGAGGAAACGGCAGACAGCCACCATCTCCCATGGTATATTCTGTTTGACTTAGGTACACAAAGTTTGACCAAAAAAATGTGTTGAAGGAAAATTACAAAGAGAATATATGTTCTGCCTCCCCAGAAACAGTACATCAGAGTAAATTATGCTCAGTCTGTCCTCTGAGGTATAGTCCCTAATCAATGGAATACTTGCAGAATTTTGCAATAAACTGTTAGGACTCAGTGTCAACTCTGGTATTTGCATAATGAAGCTACTTTATTTTATTACCTTACATTTGGGCTTAACCGATTCACAGAATTGTCCAAGATTAAAGTCGTGACTTTACATTGATTTAACTAAACCGATGTGAAATTGACAATATTATGTTTTCGTGTTTTGTGTAGGACTTACTTCTTAAAAATGTTTACAGGCATAAGTGAAACAAATGCAGTCAATCTAAGCTTATTTAAACTATAAGAAAAGCCATTTGTTTCTTGCATTGCTTCTGCTACCTAAGCTACTTTTGTTCAATCTTTTTCAACTGGACAGTTTTTATGTGAATTTTACAGTTGTTTTCAAGCCAACAAAACTATGCCTGTATTGTAAGAAATAATTTTAGTAGTTAAAACTCTTCTTCACTAAGGTCAATGTTTGTCAAATGCTACTCTAAAAGTATTTTTTTAATGATGATTTCACTAGTCCCTCTTGATCACATCAGCTGATACCATTCTCATTCTCTTTGTTTAATATACTGAGCACATAACTAAAAACAGCATTCTAAACACTTTGATATGAAATTTATATTAGAAACTAATTTGTGGTTTGGAAGAAAGTAATTTGTTTCTACATATTAATGCCTTTCTCCTCTAATAATTTTTTTGTTCATTGGGGCAAAATTCTGTACTATAACTCTGGTTAGCTGTTCTTCAAGTGCACCACTCCCTGAAATGAAAAATGCAATTTCATGCTGTATCTAAGATGATATTATAAACTTTTCCCAGACAGTTAAATTAGTGGAAAACTTGCTCTCCTGAGAAGTAGGCTCAGATGACTGGCAGTCCACAGAAGGTGGGATGGGAACTCAGACCAGTAGAGCAAACCATACAAAGAACACTGACTACAGAAATTTTAAGACATTTCGCCAGTGTTATAATATTTTCTTGTATTTTTACATGTTAATAATTAAATTTGGTTAAATTCTCAGCTCAGAAGTTTTTTTAATATTTTACTAAGGTCATGCCAGATGATTGTTTGAGTCCTAGAGTTTTGTGTAGGTATTGTTGTTTAGACTCTCATTTACTTGCCTTAAGCTCATATTCCACAGTGGCCAGAAATGGATTTGAAGACACCAAAATTGAATTAATATCTGACTGTGTTCTTACACTTAAACATTCTTGCTCTAAAACATGTGCATCTTCTTTTTAACATACTGTTGTGGATTAATTCTCCTGAAGATAGGCACCATAGAGTCACTCACTCCCCTCCTCCGACAGAACGGAGGAAGAAGAACGGGGAATAAAAGCAAGAAAAATTGTGGGTCAAAATAAAACAAAAATCAAACAAACAACATTTTAATAAGTGAATGGTAAGTGGAAGAAGTAGGATTAAAAACTAAACAAGTGATACAAAAGCAATCACTCACAATTGCATCTGGTTAGACCAATGTCCAATCAGTTTCCAAATAAAAAGTAGGTAAGCACCCCTTTTTTTCCTTGCAATGCTGATCATGATATTATATCTTATGAAATATCTCTTTGGTTATTTTGGGTAATCTGCCCAGTTGTCTCCCCCCCTCAGTCTATTCACTGCAGGGGCAGAGTGAGATACCAAGGAGGCCTTGGTGCCGTGTAAACACTGCCTTGCTCAAAAATCTAAAATACATCATGATACAAGCTGCTATGAAGGAAATTAAATCTATTCTAACCAGGTTCGGTACAAATACCTAAATGAACCCTACATTTTAAAATAGGCAACATTGCTTCATTTGCTCAAGGAAATAAAAGATGTGACATCATAATAAAAAAAGAAAATACGCTTCCTGTACAGTAATTTGTAAATTCTTTCTACATTATAGACTATTTACCTGATGTTACCTTTCCTCTTTGTTTTAGTAAAGGCCTTTTTTGAAGGATATTATCAGGTCATATTACCAGTTGATTATAACACAGTTGAGGCAAGTATTTTTTATCTATAGTGTATATGTAGGAATGGACAGTCATTTCACTGCTCAAGTTTCTTCAAGCAATACCTTCTGGTCTTCCTCTTGCTGTAGCAATATACCTTTTGCACGTTTTCTTAAGTAGGCATTTCAAAGTACTGTTCTTGCTATTAAACTGGAAATGAATCTTCAGGACGCATCCTTTTCAAACATTGCAAGTTAACCAACAACTAAAATTCAGTCTTCCCTTTTACACCAGTTTTATAACTAAATGACATTCTACAATCTTTTGTTTGAGTCCATAAGCAGCTTTTACTTTTATGCCTAGGTTTAAAAAAATAGTGCAAACACTGCCTGTAATATTTGACTGGGTGAGCTTGCTACTCCCAGACATAAAACTGCAGTGCACACTGAGTGCACTAATGACTAAGCAGCTTTATAATAATCTTTCCTTTTAACAGCCTGCCTTCACCAGGTTTTATTTTAATTGCTTCATTAAAATATTTCAAAGTCCATCTGAGAACCTCATCTGTTCACTCTTAAAACTTCTTTCAGAGAAAACTGATTCACTTCCCTTCTGATTTCCTGTCATGAGAGTGAATTATGTAAATACGATGAAAAAATAATTGATTGTGGAGCTGCAAACTTGGGAATTTGTGGAGAACACAGGCTGGGATATCTGAGGGACATGAAATAATAGTGACTGCAGGGATAAACAGAGACAGGGAACAAAGACAGGGTTCAATTTCCATTAGTGGGGTAGTCTTCAGCAGGTACTTTGCATTTATACAACCTGTATGTTTGGGAAGGAGAGAAAAAATTTAGGCAACTTTAATCGGGAGTACAAAAAAAGCCTTTTTCTGCTTGATTGAAAAAAAATGCAATATTTAATTATCCAAATTTATTTACGCTTTGGAGAACAAACTTCCAATCATTAACTGCAGTAAATACTGAAATTATATATAGTATATTCATGTATAATACAGCTGATTTAGCTGATTTAATAAGATAAGAAACAAATAAAAAGTAGTCCTAGTGCACTGGGAAAGGTCTGTTTCTGAAAGAAAGGACTGTGTTTTTACAAAGCCTTCAGAATCAACTATTACTATTTATATAAGAGAACTGTAATTGATATGAGTCTGTGATGATTTTTAGACAGTAGCTGGTACCCCTGCAACTCAAAATGAAATTCCAAACACTCACCTGAAACTTGATTTTGATTAAAAAAAAAAAGCAGTTTGGATGGTAGAACTTTATATATAATAGCAAAGAATTTTAGTCAGAAGAAAAATTTCATTCTTTTTTGTAAATCAAATGATGTAATATAAATTTGGTATGCCAGATGCATGTTGAAATATGTGGGATTATTTGAGAGACTGCAAAAAACATATCTGGTTAAGAAAAATAATAATTCTTTTTCTGGTTTCTCTGCTGTCCTATTAATAGAAGTGAGGTTTAAAGTAGTAAATTATCGTGCCTTATTGTTTAATTCATTTAGACTTATCTAATGCTCACATACATTTTATATAGACAATATGTTTATATAATTTTTCTTTCCACGTCTTACCTATCATTTTTTTAGTGTCATTCCCACTGACTCCACAATAACTGAAAATGTTACTCACAAAAGGATTTTTTATTTTCATTGGAGAGAAACTTTTGCAAAAATTTGAGATTTACGGTGTTCTCTGAGAATGGTTTGGCATGTATTTTATTTAATCTGATTATTAGAGAAGTTCCAGACAGAAGTTCCCCACTGAGAAAGTTCTGCCCAAAGGAATTTGCTATAGAAATAGCTTTAACTGATCCACATACTAGGACTAGCTTTTTGAGGTTTCTTAATAAATGTAAAACTGAGACCTATTCTTCATTATTGGTTGTGCTGTAACCTCTGGATCTGCTTTAAGGGATTATCTATAAATTGGTTTGTTATTTAGTCACTTAACTCATGCATATAATTTCAAATGAACACAGTCATTTGTAGCTATGTCCTGTCTCTTAACTGAGCCCTTGTTCAGTTCAGTTCTGAGACAATCATGACAAGCATTTTTTCCCAAAACTAAACTAATTCAGGTGGTCCCATTGTGAGTTCATAAGTTTCTTTATACTAAATGCAGATCTAGTTAAAGAAAAGAAAAAACGAAACAAAATAAAACAAAACAACTCCTACCAAGCAACCGCATCTTTCATTGTAAGGTTCCAAACCTGGTTTTGTGTTTCATCAATTTATTCTTTAATAACTATTACCAAGGCAACCAAGATATCCATTTATGTTATTTCTTGCTTGTTTTTTCACCAATCCTATTGGATTTGTATGACATGTGACCACAGACAGGTTGTTTATAGCCTGATAATTAAATGCATTTTTGGGAAAAAAACTCTGAGTTTCTCTCTTCTTATGCTTGAGGTCACATCTGATCTTTTACTGACAGGGAGACAACTCAGCTGACTGACCTGCTGCATGCGTGGGGATGAGAATATTGTTTCCACCTGACCATTTCAACAGTTACTACACGTGATGAATGTGATGTCCTGCGTGTGCCCATCCCTGTACAAGCGCTAAGCATAAAGACCCCCTCGCTTTGTGAGTTGTAGTTGTGACAGGAATGGGAAGAGCTCCGAGGAACTTTATGAACCTGGATAGAGATGAAAAACCAGAACTTGAGATTCTTCAAAGGCTACATGATGAAAATTTGTGTCTTGGCCATCGAAATGATACATTTTGGAATTTATGGAACTTAGTGCAGCATGTAAGTCACATAAGTGCCACTTAATTTTCATTTCATGTGGCTTAGAATGGAAAAGACATCTGTGTTATCCAGTTTATGTCACACTGCTAAATTTTACTGTTAAGTGAGAGATATACAACTGAATTAAAGCAAATGGACTCACATTTTTAATTTACATCTTTGGGAGTATTTTAACTGTAATTCTAATGCTATTAGTAAATTTGCTCTAGAATACACATTTCTCAGTATTTTTCTCTCCAAAATATCAGATGTTTGCTAATAAATATCCTTCCCTATCTAAATTTAGGAGGTCTAACTATAACTTCTACATCTTTGATGAGAAAAGTCTTTTTGACTGAGTGTTAATTATGATTAATTTATTCATTGATGCTGCTATCATTTACATTCAACGCACCTGTTAAAATGGCAATAAAGATTCGAATATAGTTTTTTATTCATTTGCTTTATTTAAATGAATAAAAACTATTTTTCTAATTAGTAATCAAATTTCTTATTTATAACATTCTTAATGAGAATAATATGACTTTTTTTCAGTACTGAGATAGTCACAAAACCACCAAGAGATATAAATTTGCAACTGCAGAAAAACAAATTAAATATATATCAGTTGTAAGTAGGCTGCCACCACCTTTTGTTTATGATCATCAGTATGAAAATAGCAAAATCTTTCAAAAAAGCCCAAACATTGATTTTTAATGGATTTTAAATGGATGAAATATGGATTTTCCTGTTCTTTCATGCAGTAACATTTCATCAAATGTATAATCTCATTGCCTAAGTAAAAATGCCCATTAGCTCAGACACTTACCTGTTCCAACACGTGCAACAAGCCTGGCATTGGTTGTTGGGAACAGCTTATTTAAAAAATTGCTCTTTGTTACTTCTCAGGGTCACAGCACAATTACATGCAGTGAATCCACACAGAGCTAAAAGAGGAATGAGATCTGCTAAATATATGCACACTTTTTCCTAAGCACCTTCACAAAAGTTAACCCGGGGTTCACACGGCTTTTGGAGATGACCAAGGCTTCATTCAATCATAATTCTGCTGGCCAGTTAGGCAGAGTTTTGTGATCCCAAGTTGTTACATTATTCCAAAAATCCCTGATACGCAAAGGTGCAGACTTTTTCGAAGTGCTTTAAGCAGTTCTGATTCTGGGGACAGGAGGAAGTTGTTAAAGGGTTTTTGCTTATCCCTACAGTTCAACCGCTAGGAGAGAAGACAAAAACACATGAGCAAATGACTCAGTACACTTCCTCCTGTCTATAGCATTCCAACCAGAAGCCAAAGCAGCGTTTGGACTGGATAAGTAAGGGGAGTTACTGCCATTTAAAACCAGTAGCTGGAGATTTAGATGACTTTTCTCTCTATGTCTGAGAGGGGGACTGCAGCAGAGCCATCTTCAGGGTTACAGATTCCTTCTCCCAAAGTGATAAGGAGTGGTCAAGAGTGTCAATATGGAGAACTGAACCTGTGGCACTGTCTGGTGCACAAACAACAACAAAAAAGAAATAAAGTATTGGTGGTTGGTCAGGTGATTTCGAGGTTTTAGGTTGTTTCATTTGAATGAAAACCCTGCTCTTGGTTTCCTATAATTTTTACCTTCATACTAGTAATTATTTTCAAATTTTAAGATGACTTCTTAAAACTCATAAAAGCAACGCCAGCATCCGAATGCATGTGAAGTTTTGCAGCTTAAGAACATATTTATTGTACAAATAGAAGAGAATTATACAATGACAAAAAGTTGAAAGCCTTTCAAACCATCAACTTCACTGTGGTAATATATCTGAACTACAGAGCAAATAATAAAGACACCTTTTACCATCATCATTTGAACGATTCACTGAAAACCGAATGATTGAGTAGCTAAAAATCCTGAATGATTCACTAAGTTAAAAATGGTCAACATTCATAACTAATCTAATTTATGCAGCACACTTACTGGAGTTTATAAATTCATCCTGTAAAAGCTAATGATCTTTTAGATCTCTCACCCTTCTTTATATCTTTATCAAAAATGACTTATTAAAAGCATTTGAAAGTCTGAAGCAAAGACACAGCTCTCCTGAACATGGCTAGACATGCTCTGAAGTGCATCATAATTAAATTAACAGTCAATATTTAAAATTATTTTTGCACTTTTTCCTGGAGAGATCGTAAAGATATTTAATATTCAAATGCAACCAGCACAGAGGTCCTAGATGGAATCTGTAATCCTTTCATACTATGGTTGTTGACCACTGCTAGTCGTATCAGGGTAGCATATAGAGACTCCAGCCATCAAAATCTGAAACGTGGCAATCTCTGAATTCAGAATCAAATCAAAAAAGCAGAATTTTATATGACTTTAGCAGGTCTACTCTTTAAGCATCTGCCAAAAGTCACAACTTTCAAGCACATGTGGCTAGATATCAAATAAATTAAATTGAATTAATAATTCTTCTAATAAAAACAATTTTAAAAGTTTGTTGTTTATGTAATACAGAAGATAAAATGATAATGATGAAAGATAAAAAGCATACTGATCTGAAGTTAGCAGAAGCAATGGCAGGGAAGAAATTAACAGTCTGAGTGTGTCATACACACTAGTATTATCTCAATTATCCCAATGCACAGAATTAAGTTTTGGCAGTGAACTTCTCTGACCAAGCTGAGAGAAATTACAATTTTTCTTTTTTGAAACCCAAATGTTTGTTTTTTTAGCTATAGGAAACTTTGAGAATTATCCGTTGGTACAATTTGAAATCACCTACACTCGTAAAACCCCAAAAGAGAAATTGATTTGAAAAGCTTTCTATTTTTCACCTTTCATTTCACCTTATCTCTCTGATTCTACAGCATATTGGTTTTGCACAGCCTAGTCTTCGGTAGCAGGGGGGCCACAGAGGTGGCTCCTGTGAGAAGCTGCTGGAAGCTTCCACCGTGTCCAGCAGAGCCAATCCCTGATGGTTCTTGTGAGGAGCAGATTCAGTTTCGTTACGCTTCAACAATGGTTGTCAGAGACACATGGGGGAGGCGGGTTGCACATGTGCCAGGTCCAGGAGGCAGCTGGAGGAAAGCCTTGCCTCTAGGGAGACTTTGCCCGGCAACCATTTCATGTGTCTCATGCGACAGGCAGTCAGCAGGGGAACATGGAAGACACTGTACCCCAGAGACACTCTGCAATCAGATGAGGAAAGGTCCCCCCCAGTGGACCGCTATGGAAGTTTGGACTGGGCCAATGGTCTCCTGTCAGCAGGCAGACTTTGGGAGGAGCCAGGGGAATTAAAAAGTAACTGCACCCGAAGCTCCGGGGGCTGTTGGGGGCTGTTCTGGGCTGTTTGGGGGCTGCTGCTCGTTGGGGCTCGTTACTGCTCGTTTGCTGGCCCGCTCGCCCCCTCCTCTGCCCTGGCCCCAGCCTGCCTGCCTTCTGGCTCTCCTGCCCTTGCTAGCTCGCCCTCGCACCTGTCCTGCCTGCCTGTGCCCCTGACCGCCGCACTGCCACTCCCCTCCCGCGTTTCTGCCTGGACTGCCCGCTTCCAACCCAGCTGCACCGATCCAGCCATCACCGCCCGCTCTGCCGCCCCGACCCAGCCGGTCGCCGCGACTCTGTCCAGGGTGCCGGTCCGAGCGCCCCACTCACCGCGTGTCCGGTGCCGTCGCTGTGGGAGCCGCGCCCCTCCGGGAGCTGCGCGGGCTCGCCGGGACCCAGCCCGTCCGCAGGCAGGCAGCGTGCACAGCCCTGTGCCGCCCGAACGCCGACAGCGCTGCCCTGACTGGCTGGTGGCGACGCCCTCTTTTTCGCTCTGTCCCCCCACCCTCTCTCCTCTTCCCCAGTCCTTTTCCATTTTCCTTCCTCATTTCTAGCCCTCTTTCACTCGGGCAGCTCCTTTCCCTTCTCCGTTTTCGTTACCAATAAACG
>VZTF01009444.1:308445-319551 GCA_013397755.1 Cnemophilus loriae
GGCTGCTGCTTGTGAGAGTGGACCCACGCTGGGGAAGCTCACGGAGAACTGTCTCCTGCGGGAGGGACCCCACGGCCTCACAGGGGAAGGACTCCTCTCCCTGAGCCGCAAAAGAAAATTTCGGTGATGAACTGATCAAAACACCCACGCCCTGTCTCCCTGCGTTGTCGGTGGAAGGGAGGGAGGGGTTGGGGGAAAAAAGGTGTTTTAAGGGTTTATTTTATTCTCATTATCCTCCTCTGAATGTGTTAGTAATAAATTCACTTTGCAACCTTAAGCTGAGCAAGTTTTGCCCTTGAGATGTTTCTTCCAGTCCTTATGTCAGCTCACGAACCCTTCATTAATTTTTTTTTCTCTCCTCTACCCAGCTGTGGCAGGGGGGGATGAGCAAGCGACCCTCGTGGGTGCCTGGCGTTGGGCCAGTGTCAAACCACAACATACAGTAGCAGAGTTCTTCACAAGCACCTTGAAAGTTAACTGTCACATTTTCTGCTCTTTGAAATTTGGCCCCAAATGTACAACAGCAATGATTTTACCAGAATAAAAGTTTTCTGAATTTATAGTTGTAGTCATATCTTGAGTCTTTGCAGAAGGTTATCATGAAAATTAACATAATGAATACTTAACAAACTACAGCAGCTCTTTGACATATTTTAAGACAATCATCATTAACACAAGTCAAGACCAATTCATGTCAGCAATTCACAATGAATCCCTGGCCAGCAGCTTTTCCTGCAAATAATTCTTGTCTGCACACAGGAAACAAAAAATGAACCTATTCATTTGCTAAAATACATCAGCACGTGGATGAAGAAACTTAAACATTTGAAAAAACTAGATAAATTTCTTATATATAGGCATTGTTTTATCATTAGATAAAAAGTACTAATGTATGAAATCCACTGGAATGATCAAAGTGTTAAAATTGTAGTGAGTATAAAGTTTTATAAGACTCAAGCTCCTGAAATACTGAAAATATGAAAGGTAAATTCCACTTCCCTTAGCACATCTCATTTCTAACATAGTCACTCACATAATTATTGTCAGTTTCCCACTGTATAAAGCCAGAACAGTGAAAAAGATCATTTGAGATGAGCTTCAAAGAAGTATATAAATTTAATCTCCAGAACAAAATTTTTAGAAAGACTAATAGTATGCTCTCTATTTCATACAGAATAAAACACCTAAGAGTAACAACATATTTTACTGAAGTTTTCCAGTTCAAATGCTGAAAATTCTTACAAGCCACAAGTTTGTGGTGGGAAAGACATCAGAAAAGATGAAAAATCCTGAAAGACACAATAGAAAATTGTTGTAGCAGTAACAAACCCAGAAGTTATTCCTGTATTATTTACCAGCACTCATCTGTATGAAAGCCCTTGAATTTCAAGAACAGGGATTGAAGAACAGCAGGGAAGGAATTCTCTATCCTGCTCCTCTGGGGAAGGCGTCTTGGTGTTTAGTTTTTCATTTAAAGGGAGTAAATTAGAAACTTGTCCAATTTCCAGACAGCATTAAAACAGCTGGTCATGAGGATATCACCAGCTGTAGAAATGCTCATAGGCAGCAATCTTTCCTCCTATAGTCAAGAAGTAACAAATTAACTTTTCAAGTGATTCTGAAGGCTCCCGAAGAAGCCAAAAAAAGAGAAAAAAAATCTTGTAAAACTGGGTTAAAATCGCTTCACTTAATGCTCTTAAATCATGTGCACTTGAAACACCAAGCATCAGCACATGCACATAAATACGTATGCATGGGGCAGAAAGACTTTCATAAACTCATACGAAAGCATGTGTGCATGCATACAGACACACACACAGACATACAGAAGAACCTTTTTCATCTTTAATTTACAAATAAAAAATTACTGATTTTACTCTGCTAAGCTATTTAAGTAGTAGTATGTTTTGAAAACAGTTTTTTCACATAGGTGGTTAAACAAACAAATAAGCCCTTTTCAAATGTGAAATGGAAATCTAAAGTCTCCATTTTACTTTAACAGTAAAAAAAATCATGATGTCTCTTCTCACAGTAATTTTTTCCAAGGCACGGCAAGTGATAGTTCTATTGATTTTGTTTCACAGATGTGAGAATCTAGGATTTTTTTTTTTAATTTAATTCTTTTTCATTTAAAAGTTCACTAACTGATACTTTGTCACAGATTTTCAACATGCATCTGTATTCTGATGTCCATTAAAGCAGGTAATGGCAAAATGTTGCTGCCAGAACTGACAGAGGTAATAGAATACTAAAAAACCCAAAAATCTTGCATTTTCCAGTGTCTTTTGTTCACCTGAAAAAACAGATGAAAGAAAGAGAGAGAAAAAGTGGGCAGCCTTTTAGGCTAGGACGAATCAATTACTGTCTCTCACTGTGTAGAATCACTGTAGAACAAAGTTCAAACAAAAATATGTTCTAAAATGTAGGGCCAGGAAGAACCTTTCAGAACAATTTTCAATGCAAGGTTTCTTTCCTCTGCCAATAGACGAAAAATACACTTTCAGGAATAAATTAAGAGAGCAAGAAGCCAAAATTAGTGATCAGGCCTGCTGCATACTCATTGCAAGATAACATGTAAAAATCCAGAGGAAAATTTGCACTAAAAAAAAGTCAAAAAGAATCTGGAATTAAATATTTTATTTTGAAATAATTTTAAATTAAAATTGTCCTGTTATCTACATTACTCTATAGAAAAAAAAAAACAACCTTAATTTTGACACATTGATCTTTCTTCAGAAAAGTTTTTCATCCAATTCTTATTACACAGATATATAGTAAAAGCAAACTATTACATTCTAAATTATTGAGTCAAAGCTAGACTCCACGAAGCTCAGATAACACTTGAAAACTACACTCAAACGAAAAGAGCAGATATTTGTTTTACTATAAGGATGCATGGAGCTACGCAATATATTACCAGGAACAATGGAGTAAGTGTAGTACTAGCATTGCCATGCTTCCCTGAGACGCTGAAAATGCCAGATGAAATCAATATGAATTGACAACCCTTCATGGTTTAAAAAAGTCAACACTCTTCATCAGACTACAAGAAAGAGCAGGGTGATGTGAAATTTTACTTCTAAAAGCAAGGTATTCTTGCATTGTATCTGTATCCTTCCATTCTTGAATATCTGAAGTGTTGTAGTAGACAAAAAAGCATATAGTTTATTTTCCTGAAAAATTCAAGAGGAGATTAGAAACAGAATATTGATCAGAAATTCAATCAGAAGGGTTTTATTTCTTTCAAAAATATATATGCTGCTGAAGGTGAGATCACTTCTTCCCCAGTTAGCGCTGAACACCATCGAGGAGAAGAGCATAAAAAAAATTAAACAATACTTAATCAGTTTTTGTTTTCTTAAAGCAGAAAGTGCTACTCAAGCACAAGACTTTCAAAACCTTCTTTTATTCTGTATTACTACAGTGTTATCACACTTATTGGGTAAACTGCCCAATTTTCTCTCTTTATACTATGAATTCTACCAAATCTCATAGCAGCATCGTGTCACTAACATGACATTATGTTTTGTGAATGTACACATGTATATTAGAAAAAAGACCTGAATCTTTGCCCAGGGTCTTAGTAGGTCTTTTAATGCTCCTGCAAATATATGACTATGTTTCTTTCATACCTTAAAAGAGCAATCACTGGTTGTTCAAAGAAACAATATTAACCATATTAAATTGTCTTGAAAGGTAATTTTTCACTCTGTTACTCTACAGTCCTTCTTTTTTCTCCTAAGGCTTTTATGAGTGGGTTTGCTTTTTTTAATGCTACCAGTTCTACGGTTTTAAACATTAGAATTTTTATTGCTTTTGTTAGGCTGTTTTAGTTAGATAATTATGAGAGATATTTAAACTTCATTTTCAGAGTTCCAGTACTAGTGTGCACTTAAACTTTAGGGGGAAAAAAAAGAAAAAGGGATTAAAATGCTTGGTTAGTGGTACCTTTTTTATACAGCTAATTGATTACCATTTGCTTTTTTGTTTTGATTTTTTTTTTAAGAGTAGCTTAAAGCCATTCATTTTTCTTGGCTTAGGAAGGCTGAGCTTACCTGGTGAATTTTGAACTCTGTGTTGGTCCTGTGATACTCCTAATTTTAAGCTTTTCTGTTTTAAGTCTGATTAAAGTCTCACCATAGCAAATGGTGACATGGGGCAAGAATTGAATGCCTTGATCCTCCAAATTTTGGTAACCCTCTCCAAATCCTGATCCTTTACAGAACTCTGCAGTTGGTCTTAAACGACTTTGTGCAGGCAGGGCATGTAAAAATTATCAAGCATACCCGGTATTTACAGGAGCATGTAACTGTTGTAGCCTCCAATATGTATCAGCACTGACTGCATTTTATGAGCACCTATGAAATAATCGATAAACTTCCCCTTACTTTTTTCAGTAGTTTTTCATGCATTTTCATTTTTAACTCTGCTTTCCATCAGCCTCAGTCTCAGTTTCCAGCTTATTGTCATAGGCTGCTAGACTGGAACAAAGCTCTGTGTGATGCAGAACAAAAGAGGAAATCACATATGGAAATTTGGCTAAATCAAATGTGATGGGTCTTAATCCTCCAAGCAGTTCAAGTTCTGGAACGTCAGCCATGTTACTCAGTGAGACAGAATGAAAGAAATTATATTATACTCATACTTTTTCTTCTATTAGGTAGGAGAACAAAGAGTCATTGGCAAAGGGACAAGTGAAGGCATCTTTTCGAAAGAACAGCTTGTCGTCAATACTAGATGTGACCTATCATTCAGAAAAGCAGAAACACCAATAAAAATCATTTCCATTTCCAAAATAAACCTTTCTGATTACTGCAGGAAGATGCCACCTTCTCTCACTTGAAAAAAGTTAAAATGGTGATGCCTGTTATTTTATTTTGTTCCAGCCAAAACTCTGCATTTGACTGCAGACACGGGTAAGAAAATAAAAAATGTATGAGAAGTAAGAGTGATAAAATAAATAAGGAATAAGCTGTGTTTGGGAAGCTCGTTTTCTATACTACAGAGAGCCTTCCCACTCAGTTACAATATGAACCACACTGAAATATTACGCATCAGAGCAACCCAGTACAATACATCTTAAAATTATACAGACTATAAAACTACTAAGAAACCAAAAGTGGTTGGAGAGATACTGTACAAATATCGGTTTATGTAACCAATGAATAACAGGTTGGAAGACAGCTATGTAGTCCAAAAAGCAGAATAACAGCCAGACTAGAGATATTTTAGGTGTGTGATAACAGTGCTAGATACTCAGCAGGCAGAGCAGGAAATGTTTGCACGCTGCTTGGAGCATCAGGAATATGGGTTAACAAAATAATCTTATCACCTTTAGTACACACTAAGTTATTTTATTCATGTGCATAACACTGAAGAAGCAGGAAGCTTCCTGAAGGGAGAAAAGATCAACTGATCAATAAGTATGTGTTAGACTGACTTCAGAACAGCTCTGACAGACTGATTAATGATCACTGCTATCCAGACACTGTTACCCAGGACAGTAGCCTGAAAATGAAACTTTGAAGATAGGATAAAAAGGCTGTGGAAATGTAAGCAGAAGGATTATCCAGGAGGTGGAAAAAAGAGATCTGTTTGTCATGCTGATTAAACTTGCAGCAATACATATGATTCCAAATCCATAAAAAAGGCAATAAAGCAAGAACACGAGTGAATAATATAATATGCACAATTGACATCAAAGTTCATTGTTACTCCACTATCAATGAAATGCACCGTGAAGCTACCTCTTCATGCTGCACAGCAGGTATTGTTTTGGAACCACTATCAAGGGCAGCAGATTCAAGGATCATTGCTTTAATGCATCACAAATTGTGTTACAACTTGCAAGTGAAAATAGTTCCTCTTTGCTTCCACTGTATTCTGCAGTAGACTGAGGAAGGCAGAACCAGAGAATGCCTAACAAATATTAAGCATGTTCCAACAGAACATTTCAAGGTACTGTAGACTATTTACATGTCTCGCTGCCACATTCTCCATAGTTATCACACTATTCCAGTGAACCTTAGTTTCTACTCATGTCCTAATCACCATTTACGATCAAGAAAAGATGAGGAAAGATTCAAAAGTTCCATTTGTTCCACTGCTATGGATGATAACATCAAGATATTTCTTCATATGGTGGTTGAAAATACAAATGAAATGTAATCTGTGCTTTTATATTTAATACTGAAGCTCTCAATTGTAGCTGGAGAGAACTTCTTAGGGACCTTTCAATACAAACGCTCATAATATTTTGTGTGAGACATACTCCAAAAAAAGCAATTGAAAACACTATAAATATTTAACCCCTGGCCCTTTCCTGTAGTTTCTGTTCCCCATACACATGATATAGTCTCATATGTACTATGTTCAAATACATATGCCATTTTTTAAATAAACCCTACAAGTTTGTGCTTCACTTACATGGTGTTAATCAGATAGCACCACAGATGCAATGAAAATTATTCTTACTGTACATTCACCCATATTCTACAGACATTGCTTCATTTTAAGATGCAGAAGGATAGAAAAAAAGCCCTTAGTAAGTTTAAAAAAAAAAACTTATATTGCAATTGTCTGTCAAAAGATTCAAACAGTTACTTTTTCATGTATTTTTTTTTAATCATAGAAATAAATTAGAACATAATAAATAATAAATAAGAACATAATAAATTAGAAATAAGTTAGAACAAAAAAAGCCAAAACCAAAACCAGAAGTAACATCCCACTGAACAACTGAAAATAACTTTAGATAAAACTTCTTTTAAATGTACTCTAATAATAAGGCTTTTATTCTGGTCAATTCTCCACTGTAAATTCTAGCTGGAGCTATTTATACCTTTATTAACCTCAAAAAACTTTAAAAATCAAGTCCTGTTGAAAAAAAGATTCGAGATATGGCTGGTGTGGGAAAGGGATATGGTGCAGAGTTATTTAGTAATAAATACTTCTGGCAGTGAATCAAGGTCAGCACAGCTGTATCAACGTAGTGCTATATTTGCTCATGAATATTACTGGTACGAAAACAGGCTGTGTATCTGCACTGATTTCCACTTCTGGGCCAGTATGTCTCGACTACGCTGTACTTCAAGTGCTCTTTTGAGTAATCTGGACATTGTCCAGGCAATTCCCAGGCAGGAACTTGAGAGAAACAAATTTCAAAGTAGTCTTGCAAAAACATTAATGGGTTAACCTACGTTAAAGTAGGTTTTCTACCTGCTTTTTATGCCCAATGGAGGATAGCATTCTCAGAAAAAAAAAATGGCAGAGGCTGCAGCGGTGTATTCATACCCTAATGCTTGAAAGCAATGCTTCATAAACCACTTTATAATGAGACTATAGTAAAGATACCCATACAATGGCTCAGATTAACCTATTGAAGACAGGAAAAATACTTTAATATGTGGATTAGAAGTACTGTACCAGGAATAAATATTAATGTTGGAAATACACAGCCCTTTCAGCTGAAACCACTGAAAAATTAACTCACCAAACATAATAAACAAACTTTTTCAGCAAATTTCCTGAGACAGCTGTTCAAAGGAATGGTTATTATTTCCTTTCCAAAAGAAGGCAGACTTATTATAACATACAGAAAATGTTCTAGTGAAAATACCCAGAAAACCTCAGACTTGTTTACAGTTCTTCACAGAATTTCATCTCATCTGAAAAGAATCCTTTCATCATCAAGAGCTCTCAATATTATATTTGAAGCAGTCTGAAGAGAAAAATACTACAAAAGGTGAAATACCTCTATGGTTGTAGGAAAATCAGAGAGACTTGGTGTAAAGGACCAAAGAAGTAAAATATAAAATGGAGGCAAAATAATATTTAACTGTGTGCATGATATATTGCTATACTAAAAATAAATTCTAGAACAGATATATTGTATTATTTTATAAGATTAATGAATGTTTATCTCAATAATATCTGATGAACACTTGACTTTATTACTTTTGGTTCTTCTAAGGAATTCGGTTAGTTTTATGCCAATTTTTTACTTTATATACATCTATGTCACTCTTTTTCTCATTCTCAGTTAAAACAAGCCTGGCTGAGTTTAAACATACACTAGAGTAACGTAGATTGTCCACGCACAGAAATATTTGGACTTGGTTCTTTCAAACCTGAGCAAGCCAATAATAACCGAATGATGGGAAGTGCTCATATCCAGTCCTGATGACCATTCAGGCTGATCTGTGTAATGATGGCCAACTGGTCCTTTGTCCTTTTACAGTAAACCTCTGATGTAACAGAATCTCTTTAATTTATTGAAGAATAATTAAATTCTCTGAGATGGCAGAGGAAATCTGCCATAATTAAGAAGACATCACCAAGGAAATGTACTTACCTGCTGTGTTTTTAAATGTAAACTTGCGTCTGTGGGAGGTTTTAGTTGTTTGTTTGTCTTCCCTATATAAATACAGTTATTATGGTAGCCTTAGCTACACACATAGACAAAGACACACATACACGCATACACTCCACATTGGGATGGGGATTGAAATAGGAAAATGCAAAATGAGTACATTCATGTGGCATGATAAAGCCAGGGAAATTATTTATCAATTACCGTTAGATGCAAAACCAACTCAACTTGGGGAAAATATTTTATTGTCTGTTAAAACAGATCTGAGTAGCAGAAATGAAAAAGACAAGCATTATGACACCTTTCCTCTCTCTCAGGCTCACCATCATTCTGTCACTCCAAGCACTACTACCTCCCCACCTTTATGGCACTATATCCCTCACAGTTTTCCTCTGCTCCAGCGAGTGGTCTCCATTATCTGCAGTTCTTTTAGGAATATCTCACTTCAGCAGCATGGGCGTTCCATAGGTTGCAGTCTGGAGATTTACTCCACCATGAAACACTTCTTGCTCCTGCTCTGGCCTTAGTGTTCCCTCTGTTCTTTATCGCACTTTTTGTTCCTTCCTCTTCCCACGCTAGAGTTCTAAAGCACGTTTTCACGGAGGCTTCGTTAGCTTTGCTGATGGTCTCAGCTTGGCTTCAGGGAACCAGCTGTGTCCAACACATGGCAGTCTCTGGCCTCTTCCCACAGAGGCCACCCCTGCAGCTGCCACTGTTCCGGCTACTAACACCTTGCCATGGATACCCAGAACAGATACAACCAACTGCTTTTACTGTAATGTTGCAAATTATTGTCTCCTTGGAAATATGAATCTCATAGAAAATGTCTGCAATTCTAGCAGCTAATATAAGCTCTTCAGCAAGTCAGAGTCAGGAAACCAGACTTTTTGAAGCTTGGGCACGATAAAGGCACAATAATATTTCAATTGAGGCTGAGGAGAAAAATTAATTTTATATTTGTATTTCTGCAGAGGAAATAAAACTGCTTTCATGCTACGACATGTATTAAGATGTTCAAGATTCTGTCACTGATGTTCTTAAGCGCTAAGTTTACAAATTTTTTTAATAATTTACTTTAGAAAAACCACGAAGTTGTTAAAAGTGGCTTGAACATCTATCTGTTCAATGGTTGAATCTGGTGTTACAGGTAAGTGAGCTACCTGGTACTGAACCCTGCAAGGAATGATTATAGGTTTTTATAGAGTAACGAAAAACCCCACAAACGAACACAAAATTGGTGAAAGTATCTTCTTAACTGATATACCAACTCAAAAGTAAAAATGCTTATATAAAATGGTCTCCATAGTTTCTCCTCTAGTTTTTCCAAGATTTTGGTCTGGAGTTATAGCCATATATATTCCAAAATGTTGGTCTGGTTTTGTTTGGAGTTATAGCCATGCTAGAAGCTAGTGCATGATCCCAAATCCTGTCAGATTGCACAGTAGAAAACTTTGACTGACACTGACACGTTAAGGATCAACAGCCCTACAATTTTAGTATTTCGGTTTTAGTGCAACATTTAATTTAATTTATTCCATAAATGCATTGCGTTATGCTTTGTGGTTACAGTGTGGCACAGAGTGAATGTTAGGTGGGACAACAGGAGAGTAAAGACAAGATACTGGAGTGGGAAATCTCCTTTTGTACTGAATTGAGGAAATAATATTGAAAACATATAGCTAGTGCTTTGGTTCACAGCTGGGACCAATAAAAGCCTGTGAAGAATTTCTCTAAATTATACTATCCTGTGGGGTGCCAAGGAAATGTTGCTTCCCATTTAAAATAAATAGTACCCCCTACTAACTTATTCCTAATCAGGCAAACAACAAAGGAATTAAGTAGGCCATTTCTATACATATGACTGTTTCTTTTATGAAATGTAGTTCACCAGAATTTCAGAGCTAATTGATTTAGAGGAGTTCATGTTTGTATATTTTTTCAACCTTGGAACAAATTCCAATGCTTCTGTTTTAAGCAATTCCATTTCTTATTGCAGCATTTAAAAATGACAATATTGAGTGCTCAATGTGTGTTCTATTAGCATTGCAAAGCAATGGGTTTTGCCTCTAAAAGAAGATAAAGTGTTTTGTCAGATTCACAGTTAATAGCTCATATGCCAATGATATTGTTCATGACATAGAAGATATGTCACAATTTTCTGCAAAACCAATTCTTCTTGTCTTCTGTTTTAAAATTTGTATGAGTATCTCTAAGTTCAGAATGTTTGCTTTAAATCTAGTCTACTGCACCAAAAATTAGAAGAGGATTTTAAAGTTATTTCAAGGCAATAGTCAAGAAAACTTTACTCAGTTGGTGTTGGTTTTTCATGTCATACAAATTAAATCATTCAAATTAAATGTGTTCTAAAGCTGTACGTAGGGCAAATCTTTTGTAGTTTTCAACCTCATATCTAGAAGCTAACCATCTTTCTTAAGAACCTGCTATTTCACCTGCCTGCTAAGGATATCTGACAATGTGTTAATTTAATTCCATCTGCATATCCAGCCACTGAAATACTGAGAGAACTCAGAATAAAAAAAATATCCCCCCATTCCTCTTTACATTTTATAATCCTGTTTAGGTACAAAGGTGTCTAAATCACCATAGTATTCTCTTCTCTTCTCTTCTCTTCTCTTCTCTTCTCTTCTCTTCTCTTCTCTTCTCTTCTCTTCTCTTCTCTTCTCTTCTCTTCTCTTCTCTTCTCTTCTCTTCTCTTCTCTTCTCTTCTCTCTTCT
>VZTF01009444.1:319681-382915 GCA_013397755.1 Cnemophilus loriae
CTGACCTTCCCGAGACCTTCCCGAGACCTTCCCGAGACCTTCCCACAATATTTTCCTCAAGAAAACCAAGGAGAAAGGATCTGGGATTTTCATAGACTAATTATTCATTATCAGGGTATTTATGGCATGGATTAGATGGGATCAAGACGGCGTTGCTCGGCTCATTCAAGCGTGGTAGCAATTACAATTAGAATGAGTCCTTAACACTCACACTTATTCAAGTTACACCGCAAATCCCAGGAGTACATCTGAAAGCTTTAAATAGTACATACAATATCTATAAATGAACACTAAAAATATTTTACTACTATTTTAGCAATTTCACTGATATGCCTAGGCCTATGGTTGAAGGCAAGTTATGAATAGCATATATGCGGTTCTGTAATTTCTCATTTTAAAGCAATCCTTGTACAAAACCTAAACTAAGCTGCGGTGATTTCTAATTATACAAGGCTGAGCTGCAGGTATTGTGATGCTTCACTAGCTACTTCATTCAAAACTAAATGATACAAGGATAAATTGTGATGAAGCAGTGGTCCTTCTTAAAAACAATTAGCTGCTTTGGGAAACACTAGAACAGTTCAAGCTGTCGTGCTTCACAGTGAAGCAGGTACCAGCCATAAATCATGTAACTAGAGCAACAATAGATACAGGATAAAAAAACGCTGGTGTAAGTATTTACAATATTTTATTTTCACTCCAGGTTTCATTTCTGTCCCTCTGTTCTTCCCAGCAGAGTGGCTATATAATTTTGCAAGTTTCTCTGTGATATAAAAAAATTAAAATCCAGGCAAATTTAATCAGTTTTATGTTATGCAGTCTCTCAGGTGGACTTCTGTCTGTTTCTGTTTACTGTGCGAATGAATAGATAAATCTGACATCTTGATAGAGGTACAGAGACAAGAGTTCTCAAAATAGGTTTAGGTGCAACAGTTGTCACACATATGACAGTAATATTATCTAAAGCTACATATTTAATTAAAGTCTTTAACGATATCTCTCCCAAGAAGACAGGTTTTTTTTGTAATAACTTGTTTCAAAATCTCTAACATGTACATCTCTACATGTACTTAATTCAACATTTTCCTTCATGTGTGCATTATCTTTCACTTATGACAGATGAATTATGTACCTGGCAGACTTAAATAGAAATGAAATAAGTAATTCATGAAAAAAAGTTAATCAGAAACATGACTAGGAGTTTGATTCTGCAATGCTAATTCAAATAAAATGTATACAAAACATAGCGTCTTAAAAATATATTTTACAGATTGCAGGCAGCTTTGAAGAATTTATCCTTATTCACCTAACCTTAGACAGCTGTGTTTTGAATCCCATTGTATACAGCAGATATTTGAATTAAAATAGCAGAAGTTGAACCAGAAATTGTAAACAAGGAAAAATTCCCTAAGTAACTTAAATTACAAAGGCATCTGCATAACATACGTGATAGGGTATTGTATATTAATTCTTTGAAGGGATGTTATTCCTAAGGGCATTTTTGTTTTGTTTTGTTTTGGATTTGTTGGTTTGTCTACTGGGCTTTTTAAGCAGCAGAAAAATATTTTCTGGAAAAAAAAGGTAAAAAAATAAGAAGAAAGAAAAAAAAAAAGAAAAAATAAGGGGAAGGTATGTGAAAGGAAAGAAATTCTGAAGAATACCAGTAGACATTGAAGAGAACTGATTAGACAGAAAAAACACCTAAAAGAGACAATATATTGAAAACAATAGAAACAAT
Source organism: Cnemophilus loriae (assembly GCA_013397755.1). Taxonomy (NCBI): domain Eukaryota; kingdom Metazoa; phylum Chordata; class Aves; order Passeriformes; family Corvidae; genus Cnemophilus; species Cnemophilus loriae. The sequence continues at coordinate 321,420 of VZTF01009444.1, forward strand.
AACAACAGGACAAAGACAATGTGGGGGAAAAAAAGAAGAAAAAGGGTAAAAAGCAGTTTAGTGAGAAAGGCTAAAAGGTATCTCATAATAACAGGAAGTCATATGGTGAGGCTATGACACATTAAAGGCCAAGGAAGGTCACTTTCTAGGAGGTTTGTTAATGAACTGCCATTTTTTCTTCTTGTTTTTCCACTGTAAGCTTCTTATAGAAGAATCATATTACTAATACTTCTGGTTCTCAAAACAAAGAAACAAACGAAAACGACAACAAAAAAGGTAGCTAAATGGTTTCAGAAAACTTTTCCGGAGCCTACAGACACAATGCAGTTTGTTCAATATCCTCCTTTACTTATCCCATACATCAGTTTTTGCCTGTCTAACAGATAATGAATTCAGTTGTGCAGCTTGAAATTCACAAGGTCAAAGCTAAAGCAACACATTTTATGCAGCACACCACCAGTGCAAAATTTCAAAAGTGCTGAGGAAAAGGGGAGGGAAAGAAAAAAATCTAAGAAAAAAACAAGAGGAGTGTTAGGACGTCTTAAAACCAACGAGAAACACAATGAAGAAAAGAATAAATGTGAGAAAACAGTTGGGTTTGTTTAGTGTCTGCATTCGCTCTCTCCTTTTTCTCTCTCACAATAATGATAAATTGGTAAAGAAGAATTGATTAAAAGAAAAGTAGATTCAAAGAGACATAAGAAAATAAACAAAGAAAACAAATATACAACAAACAATAGAAAAGGTGAGAAAATAAAGGAATAACAAATAATTAAAGGGTTGGATGAGTTATTAAAATAACAAAATGAGGAAAAACAAAGCAATAAAAGCAGCATTTTTTAAAAGGGGTTTCTATTGCCTTAAAGTCCATGCAGATCTTCAAAGAGAATGAAATTTTATCACTGAAGAGGTACAGCTAAGTTTTGGAGGACAAGAAGAATGTATATTGCTTTTCTGGCAAAAACATTTGTTTATCAAAACAGAAAACTGCTGAAATACATTTATGTGCATTTTCATCCATCATCGTCATCCTATCACTCTAGCATTGCCACTGACTTTTACAAGGGTAGAGTTCACTATTGGAAGCACATATTATTCCTTAGAATTTCTGTGTTTGTTCTTCTAGCTGCTGGGTTTTGAACATGTTAGATAAGGTTCTACAGCTATTTTCACTTCAGACAACTCTTTCTATCTCTAATGTCTCTCCTAATTCTATTTCCATGAAAATATAAATATACACATTTATTTGGCTTATAATTAAATCTTTTTTCCATTTAAATAATACTTTTAGGAAATTACTTTCAAGTTTAATATTTGTCTTTATTATGTATAGAAAGTAAGTTTTTAGTTGATCCTTCTCTGACAACAAAGCCCCTTAAAAAGATTTCCTCCCGTTTTTTCTTTTAACCCCCTCATCTTGCTAGTTTGATTTTCTGTTTTGAGTATGTGGCAACAGGAAAATCCACACAGATGCTCATACTCATCAGCCAGGACCTATGACCTCACATAGGTCTTTTATTATATTCCACTAAGAATTATTTGCAAGAAAATGAAAATCTGCAAACAGCAATATCTGAACTGAAACTTACTGTGTTCTTTGTCAACACAGTCTTTAAGTAAGTAAAACTTTCTAAATCAGAAAAACTAATCTGCAGATTTTTTAAAATCTGGAGTTTGCCTGAAAATCTGTAGCAGAATAGGATTTATTTTAATTATCCTCATAACTTTCCTTTACTTTGTTTGAATTGGTCTTTTCAAGAAGCTTCACTGTACAGTAAGCTGTCAGCAACTTTTGTAAGGCACACACAGTTCCACTTCTTCTTTAGCAAATTTGATCAGATTAACATTTTTCAGCAGGTCTTCAGGAAACTCTCAAACAAATCTCCAGAGAACTTTGGTTCAATATTTTCTAACTTCCTAACTGTATTTAAACTCTGTAGCACCTATGACATTACTAATTCTTACTTTTTCTTGCTTGCCAGGGCTTTTTCTCTGTCTTTGAAACCAAGCCTTAGCATCATCATCATCATCATCATCATCATCATCATCATCACCATCATCATCATACTGGTATTTGCATAAAAGTTAAAATTAAAGCTGGTAATAGAAAACAAATATTATTTTAAAAGAAGAAATCTGGTGAAATAATTGCCTATATTTATGGATTCTTCTTTTACAAAGCAAATTTGAGCATAGTTAGTAGAGCAGGGAAAAAACTGATTGTGGTTCAAATTTCACACCTTTAATATATGAGATTCTTAAGAGAAGATATTGAAGAGCCTATATAATTAAAACCATTCATACCCAAATACATACCATTAAGACCAAATTCATACCCAAAATACTTCTCAAGCTTTTAAATATCCATTTTAAGGTCTGAACTGATTGCAGTGCTTCGGGTTGAGATACCAAACCAGTCATCCATTTATTACTTCTTTAATAAATGTTCCAATGAGAATTAGAAAATAAAACTAAAATCTAAGAAAATAAAACTAAAACAAGGCCAGATTGACAGTTAACAACTTGAGATATAACTTCTACTATCACATCTTCAGTGAGCCTTTAGATTTCACATTCACTTTTAGTTTAGAACATTCACTACATAAACTCAAATTATGTTGCAGCAATAAAAAGCACAATGAAAAACTTATAGACTTCAGTCTAGGTTCAATAGGTCATTTTAATTTTCTAAATACTAAAAATTTCTGTAGCCTGGTGTTTCATTGCACACAATGAAAATGGCTGTTGTGTATAAACTGTACTTCTAATTTTCAAGAAATATTATTGGTGTGATTTTTGAACTAGAAAAGCAAGTACATATATGTAATTCAAATTATACAGTGATTAATCAATAAATATAAATAAATATTATAGATAATAATGTATTCCACTACACTGTTATTTTCCACTTTTTCTTTAAATACTTTACCTTTTTTAAAATTTTTATTAATTATTTTCTGATTTCAACAGACAGCAATATTCTGCTTGTTCATGGAAGTCTTTCTGAAGTGTATAATTGCACATCTGTAAAGAAGGCTTCTAGTTTTGAACCCACTTTTATACCTGCTAAGAACTTCCTGGCAATAAATTACCAGCCTTACTGACAATTTTGTTCTTAATATGCACCACCTGGTCAAATACATATATCTTTGTGAATCTCTCAGTTAAAACTTAGCATGTAAATATATGAAAAATGTAGTTTTAAAAATTGCTGATCACCCAGGTATTCTTGTTGATTTCACTAAGTAATATTTGGTTCATCATTTTTCAAAAAGCAAGTAGATGACTGAAAAATAGTTTTAAAAAAGACTGTTGCTTTTGAAAAATGATTAATCATAGTTCCATAATCTTTAAAAATGATGATGTTGAGATACGCTCTGGGAAAAAATGAAACATCTAGCTCTATACTTTAAAATTTAATGCATATTTTCCAGCTCTGTTCTTTTTTCTCAGTCTTAGAATCACTAACTCACATGGAAGTCCATAAAAGTAATTTTATTTATGCTGATTATGCATTGTGGATTGCATTTTGAAGTTACAGATTTCTCATTTCTTAATTATGTGTCTCACTGAAAAGTCCTGGATATCTGGAGGTATTATTCTATTTGGGAGAGCATCATTCTTCTTACGTGTTCACAGAATTACTTGAGTCAATTGTTTTTTAAGGAAGTAATTACTAGACAATAGATTTTTACTCTTCAAGTAGATGCAAGGGCTGATACTGTCTCTATCTATATATACTTGACATTACCAGCCAACTCTGAATAATCAAATAATAAACCGTATAGGTCAGTGTTTTCACTTAAAATGTTAAAAATTATTTAAAGTTCTGCCTGCCACAAGTGGTTTCCTCAAAAATAAAACAGTAAATTCTTTAACAGTAAGAAAATCAATTAAATAGCATAATAATTATTACTTCCTTTTGTTCTGCCAGATGTTTAGAATGTACTCTAAGTAAGTTAATAGATATGTAAAACTTCTCTTAAACTTATGGAAGAACTAACAGACGTCCCTTTAAGTAAACATTGTACAAAGCTAACTTCTATTTCTTACAAATTACAGTTAAATTTCAGATGACACGGAAATTAGGAAATATCTCAATTTTTTGAAAAGTAGCACTCAGCTCCCTATATTTTATGCTGGAGGGAAAGAGAATAGTTTGTATTAATAATACAAAAATGAAAAGAAAGCTGTTTCTTTAGTAATAACAACCAAGATTTTAGAAGTCATAGGTTGCCTTTATCACAAAAGGGCAGAGGAAATAATCAAATCAGGAATCAAAAACTGAAAAAAAGAATAGGCAGATAATCATGAAAAATGCAGAATGTGCATGTATGGAGAAACCACCAGTCCAGAAAAATAAGGGACTGGATTCTCTATCAGTAAAAATCATCATGCCTGACAGACCAGACTCAGAGAACTAAGCAGCTGTCTTCAAGTCAACCACACCTTCCTTAAATTCAGCACAGGAAAGCATGAAGAAGCAGCTTTAGAGAAATTAATTCTCCGGGAATGGCTCCAGTAGATAGACCTAGCTTCTCGTGTGGAAGAACAATTGTCATAGATTTTGAATTGGGTAGAAATTTCCTAATGTTAAACTTAAATTCTGCCTCCATGAACTTGAAAAAGTATTGTTGAAGTCCTTGCACTTTGGAGTTCACTCTTTGAAGGTCTCCAGGAATGATAGGCTAGTGCAATGAGGTCCTTACCCAATTTCTCTAGAGACTGGAGTCTGCAGTCTTACTGCAGAGTCAACACTGGAGTCTAGTATTTTGGGCAGATTGAATACTGTGGTACTATCTACTTTTCACCAGTTTTAACACTTAAGATAGAACTTCAGGCAAAACTTTCACTGCTGCCACCACGAAACTGCAATACTTTCTCAAAGATATAGTAATTTCAGTAATGTTTCAGAGAAACCATGCCACCTGTCACAGTACTGCTTAATTTTGAGTTCTAGGAGTGTTGTACCAAGTTACTATTGGTTTTTCCATGTCTCGTTTCACCTAGTGCTGGTGCATTTAAGAGAGTTTTCCTGTAATGCATCATTTAGCATGTGCATTGTACTATCTGCTAAAAAATACAGTAGATTTAATAGAGCTTGGGGAGGAAAAAACCTTTAAAATAAACAAACAAACAAACAACAACAACAAGGGCCAAAAAACCACCAAGGAACTCAGAAAATTATCATTGACTACTTAGGCAAATTCCGTTCTAAGTTACACAGATATATTGTGGAATTGCAGTTATATGGTAGACAGGAATACTAATTCCTTGTCTGTTATTCTGATTTTCATTATTATACTTATTGCTTGTCTCTTTTTTTTCAGAGATAAATTGTACTTTTAAAATCCTTTTTGTACTTCTTTTTCGTAATTTTCATACTGAAGCTTCATCAAACAGTATCATAAGTACAATAATGCTTCGATTCTATAACCTTGAAATAAGACACAGAATATTTCGCTGAAAAATATATGTTTTGCTTGAATGAATTGCTTGAATAAATTTCACCACTGTTTCCTTATGAACTTTCTGAAGTATTAACAAGAGAAGAAACAAAAATTAGTTTTGCAGAATTCTGAAGTCCCAGGGTAGAGCGTATTTATTTCACATAAGAACCTTTGTAAAAAGAGAATAGTGAGAGCTCTCAACCGAGATAATTCTTTTTTTTAAATAAATACTTTAAATATATAACAAAGCAGCTCTTACCTTAATATGTATTATTTAATATTTGTCACACATTTAGTTAATTATTTAGCCTTATTTTTCTTCAGAGTGTTATGCCAATGAAGGAAGTTTCATAAAAAGTAAAGATTATAAATAAATTATATATAATAATGAATAAATTATTAGGAAATTGAATAATAATTATAAATGTTCAATGGTTTATAAAGAAAGAGAATCAAGACAGATATACAAGTTCTTGGTCATACTTGAATTAAATTTCTGACACATTCTGCAGAAATAGAGGGATGGGAAATCCCTGGTGTGGTTAGGTGGTGTGTTCAGCTAATGTTTGCACTTTGCCAGGGAATATATTTTCAGAAAAGAGTTAAACAGAAACAGCAATCATTAGTGTGGGAAATGCTGTCTGTATTCAGTAGAAAGTAAAATCTTAGTCAAAAGCATAAAAAAGCAGTAATACAAGTCATGATTGTGTTAAAGGGCCGCTTATTACGACATGCTAATATGAAACATCTCTAGTATATGTACAGCTGAGGAGTAAAAATATTTTGCAATAAGTTTCCTCACATTAAGAAGTGTGCTGTCATGTCTCACGAGACACAAAGGCCAAAACAATCCATAATTATATAATTTCATCTCAGTAAATAAGATAATCATATATCTTGTCTTTCAGGTCTTAAAACTAAAGAAAAACAACCTTATTGGTAAGAATTATTTGTTTGATAAATTTCAAATTCGGAGTTCCACCTCTCAAATCACAGAACAAAGTATCCATACCATTTACTTTAAATCAGGAAATAATAGTGTAGGCATCAATCCTACACTATTCTTCTTCTACACTTAAATCTATAAATCACAATAGATCAATTCAAAACATGGTACATTAGTGTAGGAGTTTGTGGAAGGTTTAGACACTACCCCAGGTAGCCATATGAACCACTGCAAGAAAAATAAAAAAAGATAAAAACTATATCTTCAATTTTTTTCTTCTAACCTAATAAACCTAATTAACCGATAAATTTGATTACTTGTTTCAGCTAAAAAAAAGTGGTTTATACTTTTCTCTAATAAGCCATTTTAAAATTTGAATTTTTCACCGTGTTGACATTGGGAAAGAAATCACAGAATCGTAAAGTAGTTTGGGTTTGAAGGGACCTTGGAGAACTCCTTTGCCCAATCCCTCAGTTGTCTGTCCATGAGCCAGCAGTTTGCCCTCCTGGCCAGGAAGGCCAGTAGTGTCTTGGAATGAATTATGACAAGTAGTACCAGCAGGTTGAGAACCCCGGTGAGGTGTATCTGGAGTGCTGTGTCCAGTTCTGGGGTTCACAGTACAGGAGAGACATGGAGCTTCTGGAGAGAGCCCAGCAGAGGAACACAAAGATGATTAGAAAGTAACTTCTGTCTTACTAGAAAGGCTGAAGGAGCTGGGTCTGTTCAGCCTTGAGAAGAGACAACTGAAGGGACCTCATCAATGTCCTGATCTAGAAGTAGGTGAAGGGAGAGGTGTCAAGAGGATGGATCCAGGCTCTGCTTGGTGGTGCCGAGAAATAAGACAAGAGGCAACAGGCACAAACAGATAAATAGTGATAAACAGAAGTTCCACCTGAGCGTGAAGAAGAATTTCTTTACTGTGCGGGTGACTGTGTACTGGCACAGCTTGCCAGGAGAGTTTGCTGGAGTGTCCCTTAACTGAGATATTAAAAAACCATCTGGATGCAATCCTGTGGAATGTGCTCTAGGATGACCCTGCTCGATCGGGGGAATTGGATCCGATGACCCTCTGTGGCCCCTTCCAACATTACTCACTCAGTGATTCTGTAATTCGTCAAGCAACTGTCCTGCAGACCGAGCACTTGCTCCTCCAGCATACTTCTTGGTGCTCAAGTGCTGGAAATCTAACACTGAAAAGCTGGAAATCCCTACTACCTACCATGAGATATAAATACTTAGATTTCCTGTTTTGTCTTGTTTGAGCTTAGTGGCAACCTTGGAACAGCTCATGCTTCATCAAGTATTAGGCAGAAGCAGTAAACAAGATCAGCAATTAGGGGACGAAAAAATGTCAGCAAAAATATCAACTAAGCAACAGTGGTAATAAGTAAAGAATCAAAAGCTACAGTAATTTTATTGTCCTGAACCACAGCAAGAGTTTATGTGAAAGGAAACCTCTAAGAGCCACACAATCCAAATGTAGAAAGAACATTTTACCAAGAGAAACATTGATCAATAGGTAAGTCTTTTGGTACTTAAAATATTAATTCTACAGAACACAGCTGTTCTATTAAATAAACACTGAAGCTGACTGGAAGGTAATTATAAACCCCATTCAAGGCAATAAAAATAATGGATATTTATGGAAAAATGAAAAAAACTAGTTCTGATTGTACAACGTATTCTGATTAATTTGTTGGGTTTAAAGAATTTGTAGAAACACACTGTAGGTGTAATCTTACATTAATAGCAATGTTATTGTTCCATCAGAGAGTCTGCAGTCATCTTCACTGCTTACTAAGACAATTCCTAGAGTTTTGTTTGTGCTGCTGACGAGCAAAGTACCAGTAATAAAAAAATAATTTTCTTGTTCCTTTTTAGGAGGAATTGGAAAAAAAGAATAAAATTTATCATTCTCAATTGATGTTTAAGGCTTGTAATGCAGACAAAATACACTATTCTTAATTCCTTATATCCTCAATTTACTTAGAAATAAGAATTTCATGACCTTCATTTCCTGTTGCTTTCCATTATGATTTTCAATTACCAGTTTAGAAAGACAGTATAGAGTACATTAAGTAACAGCAGTTGCATCTCAGGTTAATCTGTACCAAAAAAAAGTGAATTCTTCTCTTGAAGCCACACAGCAGTATGTGAGCCATTCAAGAAAAATAAAGGGGTAGTTTTAAATTGTAGTTTATTATTCCTTATATACTCAGTATTAAAACCCAAAACAAGATGGCAGATAAAAATGGGCAATTTTATATCTAGAATGACTCTTATTCTTCCTTGTTTTGCTGAAAGCTTTTCCCTTGAAACTCAAAGACCACCACCAAAGGTCTGGGAGGATCACAGCAACTCACCTAAAATAAATTCTTTCTTTTCCTTTCCCCTTCTTGTTTATAAGTACAACAACATTTTCCTTTCAGGCTTTTTTCTCAATCAGCAGTTACTAAGTGAAACAAGCATTTTGTGTGTGAAATAAAATACAAGAAATAAAAATGAACAAGTAATAATTATTAAAATTTTTAAACTGGTAACTGTCATAAAGAGCTTTATAAGGCCAAACTATGCAGTCCTAACTCACATTTCCACAGAAATTGTCTCCATGGTTGTTCAGTAGAGATTTCATTAGTGAAGGAAGCAAGGAGAGAAGGAAGGAGAGAAGGAAGGAGGGAGGGAGGGAGATAAGGAGGGAAGGGAGGGAGGGAGAGAAGGAGGGAAGGAAGGAAGGAAAGAAGGAAAGAAGGAATTTACCACCCTCTTTATCCCCCCAAAAAGGCACAGTATGGAACACATAACAAAAATTTCCACCCAATACACACAGATACTTAAATATTTGATCTAATATAGGGGTTTTCTAAGTCCTGAGAAAATTATATGAGGTTGTACTTCTGTAAGTATTTGTCAGTCTCATGGTATTTAGCCACTCATACAGTAGGGCTGAAGATGAAAATTTTTATTGATTCCTAATTTCTGTCCCCTCTTGCACCTCAGCTTCTATACATCTCACCAGAATACCAGGACTGTTTGAAGAATTCAGTGTGTGTTTGAGTCTTGCCGGGTGTAATTTTACCTCTTTAGAGAACAGTGTTGATATTTGCCTTTCCATTCCTTTTCCCTCCCTAATGTCCATACATTATGCAGCTAAGGAAAACAAAACTAGCAGGAACTATTTAGCTTCAAAATATATGCATATGATGTCTGCCACTGGAAGACTAAAAAACAGAAAGGTTTTATAATAAAATTGAAATGACCTATGGTCTAACTGCAGAGCTCTGATAGGAAATCTAGGTGTTATTATTACAGTGGTACATGGCATGCTGCTTGACTCTACTGCGGCTCTAGCTCTCAGCAGTGGCTTAATTCTGATTATGCACAATGTTGACATAAACTGGTTAATGCTTACAGGGTCTGAGAGTTAGCATCAAAGCCCTGGAGAAGCAGAACAAGCTAGAGCTGCTGCAGTATTAGCAGATACAGCATTGCAAGGTTGGTTTGCAATTAGTCCATGGAGAGTGTCATCCCGATACATGGCAAAGCTATGATTCAAAAAATGAGAATTTTCTTTGGTTTTATTCAAATCCCTTCACGACCAAAACTGTCAGGATAAATGCCTTGGTGGAAAGCATTCTGCCTCACTCTCTCTCAGCTTCTGTTTTCTTGAAACATAGCAATCTCAGAACACCTAACTGGAAACAGAGAGGGAGAGTAGAATATTAAAGCAAATTCCTTAGCAGTAACCAGCTTTAGGAAAATTTGCATTAATGTTGTTTACCTTATTCTAAATTGAAAGTCACAAAGTGCATGTAGCACTAAACTCCCCTCAGAGACATCCACTACTTGCACAAAAATAATACAATTTCTCCAAAAGCATGTGATATTTTCTTTCCAGAGTTAGTAATATACCTACCCATTTTGCCCTACCCTGTAACTCACTTATCTCACCCACAAAGTCTTTTAACCTGATATACTGTCCAGTCACTTGGTTCTTACTGTTGCTCTGTTCCTTTAATCCTTCTTCCACTTCAAGATGCAGATTGAGATTGGATCAAGGAAAATTCCAATTATGAAAAGGATTTTTTTCACCTAAAACTTTGCAGCTTCCAGCTCAGTCAGAAGCTTATGTCAGTTGTGGTATTAGAGTCAAAGAGCAGAAAAGAACCTTGAAATGTCATCTAGCCAGTGGTCTTGGCACAGGACAAGGACGGCAAAATACCAATATCATTCATGACAGCATACAGCCTCCTGAAAAGCTTTCAGCAATGTACCTTCAATAACATCCACAGGTAAACTATTGCAATGCTTAGCAGTCCTTTCTATGAGAACATTTTTCCTAATGTCTAACCTAAATCTCCCCTTCTGAAAATTAAGCCAATTACTTCTAGTCTTATCTAGACTGGACACGAAGAACTGATTATCTCCTCTCCTTTAGAAGCACGCTTTTATAATTTTTAACACTGTTATCAGGGATTTCTTCAATTGCATCTGTTACAAGCTGAAAATCTTCAATTAATTCACTATTTCCTTCTGTTTTCTAGATTTAGATCCCTAACCACTGTTGATCTCCTCTGGACTTTTGTTTGCAGAGCAATGTGTTGCTGATCAGTGTTGAACAAAAATTCTTTAAAACTTTATTCCTTGGTGTCACCCCAAAAATATAATAACCATGCCATTTTACTAAGGTTCCCCTTCACTGGTGGAAATAAAAATGCAACGGATCTGAAAGAAACATATATGGAATAGTTTTTGCTACGTATTGGTGAGTTGGAATGGAAATGTTCCTTTCCAGTTATAGTTTATCAGCAGTCATCCAACACTGAAAAAAAATGCTATTTTTCAAAGGTCTAGAAATGTTTACTTGGGTACCTGAATTAAAATAGGTTGACCAGCTCATTAGGTTTACCTTGATGATACACATTTCTCAGCCATTACTTTTTTGTAAAGGTTAATATTACAGAGACTTCCCATATAATCTGTTGTTTGTACTGTACAAGTTAAAGCTCTGCAGCAAACCTCATTGATTTTAAATCATTCAGTAATGATGTTTTCCATCACAGTTTAAATCCTAAATGTTGTTGAATCCTTTCCAGAGAGCAACACTGAATCTAAACTGCAACAAGATCTTTTAGAGTGAAAGGTAATCAAAGAAAATAGAAATTAGCTGCCACAATCAAAAAGGAACAGAGAAGAGAGTACGGTTGTTACATCTGGAAAAATACAAGCCGAAACTGCCTCCCTGTCAGAGGAAGAAGCGGTAAATGGCTGCAGTGACCCAGGAGCCAGCTGACCTGAAATAGGGGTATCAATTCAGTGTCATGCTTGGAGTGTTTATAACTAACAAAGGATTCAGACTTTCTCTGTTACTGTTCTGAAGTTCTGATCTACTCTCCTAAACTAATTTTAAAAAAAAAAATCTTCTGACTTTATTTGTGGATCTATTTGAGTCAAAAAGCTATCAATATATACAGTAAAGTCATTCCTCCCCACTAAGGAAATAGTAAAAAAAAGTAACAGCCAGAAAAATGATGCATTAAAGCAAATATACTTTAGAATTTGGCCACACAGCAGGGGACATATATAACCCAGGGCAAGAAATCCTCTTGATTCCCTAAAAAAAGCCTAAATATGGAAGGACAGCCTTCCTGATCCTACAAGAAATATAACAAAATCTCATATTTCTATGACCATCCAACTGCATATTGCATATTTATCACAAGTTCTACAGATAAAAAATAACCATGTCTGCGTAAGACTACTAGTATGCATTACTCATGCCCCTCAGAGGAACCACTGTGGTCCCTGAGGCTCAGTGATGACCCACTGCCACGCCATGGCCATGTCACACCTGTGGGATTTACAGTGCCTGCAAATCACACGAGTCATAAGAGCCTCATGGTGCTCATTCTTGATTATATTTCATTTCCATACCTTCCTTGCTTCTGTGGAGGAGTGATTGATACACCGGAAAGCTGTGCTGTCATTCATTGAGACCTGAACAGGCTCAAGAGTTGAGAACCTAATGAATTTCAATAAAGTCCAATGTAGGGTCATGGACATGGGAAGAAATTGCCCCATACACTAACACAGCTTGGGTGCTGACCTATTGGAATGAACTGCACAGAGAAGGAGGATCCGGGGTGCTACAGGCCTGTCAGTCTGCTTTCTGTGCTGCAGTAGGTCACAGAACAGATCATCTTTAGTGGCATGTGCGGGACAGCTAGGGGATCAGACCCAGCCAACATTGGTTTGTGACCAACCTGACCAAACTGATCTCTTTCTATGAAAGGCTGACTTACTTAGTGGATGAAGAAAGGGCTGTGGATGTTGTCTATGGATTTTAGTAAAATCATTTACACTATTTTCTACAGCATTGTCCTGCAGATACTGGCTGCTCATGGCTTGGACAGGTGCACTGTTCACTGAGTGAAAATTTGTCTGGATGGCCGGGCCCAGAGAGTGGTGGTGAATGGATCTGCATCCAGCTAGTGGCTGGTCACTAGCAAGGTTTCCCAGGGCTTCGTATTGGGACCAGTCCTGCTTAGTGTTTTTATCAAGTGCACTCTCAGTAATTCTGCAGATGACACCAAACTGGGTGGGAGTGTTGGTCCGCTGGAGAGCCAGAAGGCTCTACAAAAGGATATGGACAAGCTGGATCAATGAGCCAAGGATCTGTGAGGTGAAGTGCAAACTCCTGTCCTTGGGGCACAATAGCCACAGGCACTGCTGCAGGCTGAGGATAGAGTAGCTGAAAAGCTGCCCAGCACAAAAGGACTGGGGGCGCTGGTCAACAGCGACTGGACACGAGCCAGCTGTGCCCAGGTGGCCAAGAAGGCCAATGGCATCCTGGTCTGTATCAGCAATAGTGTGGCCAGCAGCACCAGGGCAGTGATCATACCCCTGTACTTGGAACTGGTGAGGCCACACCTTGAATCCTGTGTGTAGTTTTGGGACCCTCATGGCAAGAAAGACATTGAAGGGCTGGAGTGCGTCCAGAGAAGGGCAATGGAGCTGGCGAACAGTCTGGAGCACAAGTACTGCGAAGAGCAGCTGAAGGAGCTGGAGTTGTGTAACCTGGAGAAAAGGAGGCTCAGGAGACACCTTATTGCTCTCTACAACTACCTGAAAAGAGGGCATAGCAAGGTGGGGCCAGTCTCTTCTCTGTAAAAAATGACAGAATGAAAGGAAATGTCCTAAAGCTGTACCAGGAAGGCGTAGACTGCATATTAGGAAATATTTCTTCACCTAAATGTTGCTAAGCACTGCAACAGGCTGCCCATGGAAGTGGAGCCAACATCCCTGGAGGTGTTAAAAAGTCATGTAGATGTGGCAAACTGGGACATGGTTTAGTGGTCAGTTTGGCAGTGCTTGGTTAGTAATTTGACTCCAGGACCATAAAAGCCTTTGCCAAACTCAGAAATTCTATAATTTTATGATTCTGATGCATATCTAAAACTCAAGGGTGGGTATCAAGATGAGACCAGACTTTTCACTATTTCCCAGCAACAGAACAAGAGACAATCACAAACTGAAAGACAGGAAGCTTCATCTAAATATGAGGAAAACATTCTCTGCTTTGAAGTTAACAGACCGCTGGAATAAGTTGTTCAGAGAGGCTGCAGAGTCTTCTTCTACAGATATTTTCACAACCCACCTGGACCTGATCCCTAGCAACCTGCTGTAGGTGAACCTGCTTCAGCAGAGCATTTGGACTACATGGTATCCAAAGGTCCTACCTCAACTGTTCTGTGACTTGGTCCAAAATTTTCCTTGGGAGCCTCCTTCCTTGCTATGAGTTTGCTTCTCTAGATCAAAGTCTGGTAATAAAAATTCTCCTGAACCCAGCAACTTTCCCTAATCCATTCTACCTTCCCCAGTAACAGGTACCGAAAGCAAGGGAAGTTTTCATTAACTGGCGGGATGAATCAAGACAGTCTGACATTGTGGCCAGTTGTTGGCAGAAAGGGAGAAAGGTTCAGCTGCAATACTACAGGCATCTCCTTCCTCTCTGACTCCTAAGGTGCTCCCTCAACATAACAAGTGTATCTTCAACTTGCTACTTCAGCTAGTATCCGTGATGTCTGGTTGAAAAAAAAAAAAAAGAAAGAAAGAAATCATATCCAGAAAGGACTTGAGTCCTAGGAAAATAAAGTCAAACATGTCATCTACTGGGCTACAAAGCAGTATTTGACAAGTATTATTTAAATTTATGTCCTCTTTTGGGGTGATGGGGGAGGGGAAGAAAATAAAAAAGGATCAGAATATCGCTTTTAATAAAATAGTAAAAAGGAAGATGCATCATTCTCCTTGGATATATAACTTGGTCCACTTAACCTTTGTATGTGATGTCACTCTGGTGTGGGGTGAAAATAGGGCTTACCCCACTAATCATTAATACTTAGAAAACAGCATGAATTGAATACAGTTAGGATTACACTGCTGTCCGCTAAGAAATACACTGCCTGGTTTCCTTGGTGATTTCTTCCATGTCAGCAACAGATTATTTCTTAATTAAATTAACATTAAAAAAGGATTACATCTGTCGTTCCTCATCAGCAAGATGCAAAGTGCACCAGTATGAACTGAACTATTAAATTACAAAAACCTCTTCACATTAAGGAATTTGGTTCTAAAGATACCATTGCTGAAGTGTATAAAACATACTTATTAATATTTGAAGGATCTGTTAGAATACTTAATCAGCAAATGTCTGACCAAATCTATTAATTGTTAAAGCATAATATTATGCAAAGGGAAGAGACCACATTCCATCTCATTATCTTTATATTTATAATGTACTAATGCTAGTTTCAAATGGCTGCTGCATTAATTTTTAGAAATCAGTTACTTGTACATAGATTAATAACTAAATATAACTAAAAAACACACAGATTTTTAGCCTCAGGCAAGCTCTTCTCATTTTAGTGGCTTTAAAATAGATAATTTTATCAATTCATATTACTTACTACAGAGAAATTCTATCCTAATGATATCAAAATAGGATTAATTATCTTTTTGAAACATTGCAACTAAATAAATTCATGCATATATGTTTTAAAATATCACAAATTTTGTCACAAAATACCTCTGAAACTGATGAGATCCACCTAAGGGTTTTCAAGAAATTAGTAGATATTCTAGGGCTAACACCTCTTTCTAGATAATGGATCCCTGCTAAAGGAAATAGATCTCTGTAGAACTCTGCCTGGAAAAATACTGTAAGAGGATTTCTCCTTCAGTTGCTACGACTGAAATAAGATTAATACAAAAGAATCACCAAAAGAAAACAAAGTCAATTTATTAATAACTGTTTTTTAAATTATTTTGCATTCTCATTCTCAAACACTGCAGATGGGAACAATGTTTCACAGCTGTTGTCTTTTGTGAAAATCTTTAGTTTTCCAGAGCTATGTTTTTTAAGGATGAGGATTATTTAAATTCACTGCCCACTTCTGCAAAGCCTAACCGACACTTCCTTTCTCTTCTTATACAGTGACACCGTTGACTCACTCAGATTAAAAAAAAAATAAAACTTAGAGTAAAAAAAAGAATATTTTAAAATGGTTAAACACTTTAAACTGATTGAATGAATTTAATACTAAAGGTGCAGAAGAAAACCCGTAAAAAATCTTTTACTGATTAGGTAATTTTTTCTTACTTTAAGCAGAATTCTGGACACTATATGATAAAGCATGTTTCAGGAAGCATATGCTGCAAGAAACTCCAAAAGAAAATTGTACTTTGAAAAAGAAGCAAGACCTCACTCTAAAATAGAAACTTTTGAAAGTGAAAAGCATAATACTGTACGTTCTTTCTTACCTCATTATTTGATTTTGTAGTGTCAACACCAAATTTTCATCATTCACATCAGACATTGTCACCACAATTTAAAATATTACCATTCAGCACTTCAACTTTTGGAGAATACAATTCAAGTATATTTTAAATATTCAATTTCTCAATCTCAAGCAAGACAGAAAAAATAAAAGGATTCAAAATTCTTTTTCAATGATTGAGATTTTTGCACATTATTATTCAATTTTTGTGGCATTTTGAACACCATGTAAATTTTTGCTTCTCATCCATTGAAATAGCACTAGAGAAATCTGGATTTTATTCTCCCCTTTCCCTTTGTCCATTGCAGGTAGATGAAAGTGGGATTGGTTAATTAGCAATGAATGTCTTTTTATATTGAATACAAAATACAGAAATATAAGAACTGGCAGCTTATTTAATCCTTAATAATGCAAAATAAAATTAAAATGTTCATTATTTCCAATTTCTCAGAAGAAAAATATCTCTGTTACTAAGAACACCTTTTTCACCTGTGTTAATGTAATTAACTTTAATTGCATATTCTATGGAAGTAAGGAACCTCTATACATTGAACAAAATTTGAGAGATTTTATACCCAAAGTGGCAACCACACAATGTTTAGGTTAAAACACTGGCACAGTCATATGCACACTCATATAATTGCTTCACAATCTTCTTCCTGAGTGATCACATATTTAATTTCCATATTATATGCCTCTACTCTAGAAAATTAAGGCATACATTGCAAATGAGTATAGATCTTATTTAAAATTTTGAACAAAAATACAGTGAAGTTATTGTTTATCCAGGTAATATGTAACTACTGACGATTGTGTCAATTTGTTTTATTTGCTCTGGTATTGCTGATAAGATAGATGAATACAAGGAGGATGGAAGGGTGGTTCATCTCAATATTCTGAGATTCATTTCCACTAAGATTTTGTGCATTCCTCTTTTTTTGCAATGGGCAGAGAGTAACATTTTAAGCACAAGCTAATTCAGAGTTGTTGACTGCAGAGAAATCAAAGAAAAGAAAACAACAACTAAACTCCAAGACAAAGCATTATCTTGTTCCATAAGCATATACACCAATGTACATTGCATAAAATTCCAGTGAAGCTCTGCCATTTGTTAAGTACCTCAATTTATTTTAAAGGTACAATCATACTTTCATTAAGGGGAGAATAGATCTGAGATTAAAGAAATAAAGGTTAAGATAGAAAAGGCTAGATAAAGGAGATCAAACTTGTTACAAGTAGACAAAATGAGCAACCTGTAACAGCAGCTAACATTTCTGCAATTCAGACTGATACTATTTTCATAGACTTCACACAGAGAACAGGACAGCAGTATTCAACTCTGGCAATATCTGTAAAAAGTAAAATTATATAATTTCTATGGGTCACATAAAATACTTAAGAATTGTATTATACAGAATATAAAGTCTGTGAAAAAGCTGTCTCAGTAGAATTTTGTTTTGTTTCATTTTTTAATTACAATATTTGACAAGGAGGAGGCAAACTACCACTCAACCTAGAAATCACCTCTGAATAAATTCAGCTTTGTGTGACATCTTGGATAACTTAGAAATATGTTGAGAAAGTCTGGGAACATATCTCAGCTGAATAAAATTCAAATTCAAAAGTGGGGTAAGAAGAATTCCAAAGAATATTCAGTCCAAACAACAAAACTGAATCAAGTACAGGTGATAAAATTATGCAGAAAATGCAAAACAATGGGGTCTGGCTAGAGCCACTCTAGGAGACGGCTTAATCAGACAGACACACAGCAATCAGGGACAGAACTGGAGTAAAGTGGACCTCCATGTGATAACATTTAACAGCATGAGCCTTTCTGAAAACCAGTCCAAGAAAGTAGTTCAGGAAAATTCAGCTGTAATGATAACAAAAATAATGCTGCCAGATAAAAGTGGAGATGAATGCACAAAAATTATGCGAGCTGTTTCTGAAATGTGTGGGAGAAGATAATAGTATTCATAAGATATCATACAGTGTGAAACCAAAGGAGAAAAGGTAGGAAGGAATGGCAGAAAGCAATACTTGTATTGAATCCTAGATACTTGAACTACAGATGAAATCAGTTACTTTTCATCTGGATATGTAAAGTCTTAAAAAGAGGAGAGCAGATTACTGACAAATCAAATAGGAAAACTTGAAAATTTGAATCTCAAAAGGCAGCTGAGCACTTCAGTTCCTGTGCTCTGCTTAAAAAGATGCAGCTCTTTGAAAGAAAATTTTTTAAAAAATGTCTAAAGAAAGGTGTATCTGAGCTCACACCCATCCTCTCAATATTAAAAAGTACTCTCACTCAGGAGCTAGAGCCTACTTCTAAAAAGAAACATCATATAGGCACATTTAAAAACACCATGAGAAGATAAAGTTAATTAAAACATTTTTTCTTTTTTTTCTTTTTTTTTCCTTTTTTTTTAATGTTTTTTTGAGGAAGCACACAAAAGATTGCAGTCATGATTATGTTTTCTCCTTCAGCATGAGATGGATTCTCAGAACCCATCTTCACTTCCTGCAATTAAAAGGAAATTCCATCTCTCAGAAATACTTTTAGAGAATATTTTATTAACACTTCAAGATGTTTCTCTGTGGCCACATCTGCACGTGAGTGAATATTCCAGCATTTATTTTCAAAGCTGGAGCATTTGTATAAAAAGTTGGTTTATAGCACAGTGGTTTTTTCCATAATGTCACCGCCTTCCCAATTAGTTTTCCTTACTTCACTTCTCTGAGCGAATCCTTAGAAGTCCTAGAGATGACTAATGTCATGCACTAACTAGCGACTACTGGTAAGCAGGAGAGGAAGGTTGGTCTTTTTAAACCTGGTCTGAGCTATCAAGTTGGCTTATAGCAGAACTCCACTGATTGCTTGCTTTCTGTTCACCACCCATACACTCTCCTCTACTTTGGACACAGCACTATCAGACCACACAGAAACACTGACGCGAGTGTTGTTCCATGTTGTCTACTCTGTGTTTGATTATGTAGCTAAACCAGTATAACATAATAATTCTGGGATATCACATATCAAATCAGTTCCAAAAGATATCCTTAGACTGTTGGCAGATTATCAGGAATTTCTCCCTCACTTTCAGCCTACAGTGTTCTTGTATAGTTTTCAGGGAAAATAAGTCACCGTTGTAAGTTTGGAGCAACAAGGTGATGTCACTTGTAGTGGGTTGATCTCCTTTGGCTGGCTGTCAGGTGCTTACAAAAATGCTCCATTCCTCCACCTCCTCAGCAGGATTTGAGGAGAAAACAAGATAAAAATGCATATGGGTTGAGGAAAAGATAGGGAAATCAGTCATAGGCAAAACAGACTTGACCTGGGGAAATTAATTAGCAATTAAAAATAGAGTAGAATGGGGAAAAGCAAAAAGAAAAGCTAGAACACCTTTATCCCAGCCTTAGGCTCGACTTTATTCCTTCATTCCAAATTCTTCTATCCACCCTGCTCTGAGTAACACAGAGGGATAGGGAACAGGGATTCTGCTCAGTCTAACATCTCCTTTCTGCTGCTCCTTCCACCTCGCACTTTTCCCCCCGTCCAGCATGGGGTGTTTGATGAGAGGTCCTTTAGGAACAGACTACCAATCCTCCCCAGGCTGCATTTCCTACTAGAAACCCTGCTGGAATTTACACACACTAGCCCTCATCTCTTCACCAAAATTATAGCAGAAATTCCCCACAATTATTCTGCTCTCTGGAAAAGTTCATTCCGTGTTTTGCCTGTTAACTCTCCCAGTTACTGTCCTTACCTTGAATTCTTTAAAATTCCTAAGTCAGGCACCAACAAAATGACTGTGGTCAATTGGTTTGGCTGGCCATCAAATGGTCATCAAGCTTCTCTGGTCACTGTCCCTGGTCAACAGGACAAGGGGAAAAAATACAACAAAAAGGTCATGAGTTAGGATAAGGACAGAGAGACCACTCAGCAGTTATCATTATGGGCAGAACAGACTCAGCTAGGGGAAAATATTTTAATTCATTATCAATTAGACCAAGTAGAATAATGAAAAATAAGAATAAGTCTAAAAATATCTTCTTTCCATCCCTCCATCCCTCCAGCTGGTTCAGCTTCACCTCTGACTCTTCTACTTTCTTACCTCCAAGCAGTGCAGGAGGATGGGAAACAGGACGTGGGTTTGTTCTTACACCTTGATGAGTCTTCCTTCCCACGCTCTTCCCCTGTTCCAGCATTTGGTCCCTTCCACAGAACAAAGTCCTCCATGAACCTCTCCAACATGGATTCTTTCTATGGACTGCAGTTCTTCACAAACTCCTCCAGCACCATGGATCCCTTCCATGAGGTGCAATCCTTCAGAAACAGACAGCTTCACTATGGGTCTTCCATATACTGCAGCTCCTTCCAGCAAACCTGCTCCAGCACAGGCTTCTTTCTCCATAGAACCACGGATCCTGCCAGGAGCCTACTCCAGCATAAACTCTCTCCACAGGGTCACAACCTCTTCAGGAATCCACCTGTTCCACTGTGGGTCTCCTCCACTGGCTGCAGGTGGATCTCTGCTCCACCATGGATCTCCATGGGCTGCAGGGGCACAGCTGCTTCACCATGGGCTGCACCACGGGCTGCAGGGGAATCTCAGCTCCAGCACCTGAAACACCTCCTCCCACTCCTTCTCCACTGACCTTGGTGTGTGCAGGGATGTTTTTCTCACATTTCTCTCACCCCTTTCTCACACAGCTGCCATAAAGCATTTTTTTGACCCCTCTGAAATATGTTATCACACAAGAACCACCAGCTTGGCTGATGGACTCAGCTGTGCTCTTCAGTAGGTCTGTTACAGACTGCTGTGTACAACATGGATCAGATCCTGGTGCCTTCTCATGGAGTCCAACACTGCAGCGCTCCACCACCACCGCCGTGAAACCTTGCCATTTAAATCAAATACACCATGCAAATTGGCTGTTTCGTACTCAGTGTGCCAAATCCCAGGGCTGTCTACAGTAGGTATTATGAAAGTGGGGTGCCATTAGCATTCATGGAACTCTTCCAGGTAAATTTTTCATACACCAGTGAAAAAGCAAGGTTCTTCTGAAGAGTGGTTCATAATGCGTATTGTAGATTCACAATACCTAACAAATTACAATCTTAAAAGACAAAAAATACACTGTGAAAATCTGTAGATTTTATACTTTAAGTGAAACTATTGGTCAGTTAATGACCTTATCACTAAATACAGGGTTTAATTGAGTTTTGAACTGGCAGCGCTACAGCAAGTTCCTCAAAAATCAATCCAATTGATTTCCATTTATACTGTTGTAGTTTTACAATGGGTTAAGTTCTTCTTTTCAAGCAGATTAGAGATGTGATTCAGTCCAAATATTCTTTCTTATTTCCTCAGACTTTCACAAATATTCCAGTTGCACCAGCCCTTTTTATGAACCCTTCAAAAGTTTGTGTTTAAACCTCTCTTCAAAAGGAAATCAGGATTGTTACAAAAACTATAGAAACTCAAATTTGGCAAGTTTGGAAGATTTGGGCTCAAAGTTGGCAGCTTAAATAATTCCTAATTTTTTAAATATATATTATATCTTGTATATATGTACACGTGCATACACACTTTCTATATGAATATTGCAATATTTAGGTGGTCTAAGTACAATTAAGCAATATAGGGTATACTGTACTTTACATATATATATATGTGTATGTATATACATACATATATAATTGGACCCTTTTTAGATCTACAAAGATAGACATATATATCCTATGCAGAGAGGTAGGTATAAACCTTGCATATAGTGTCTTTACACCCTATAGTACATAATTATAATGTGAACACCTAAGCATTTCAATACTTACATTTGGAATTTCTAATAACGGGGAATAAGATTGGAAAAAAAGAGCAAAACCAGTACTCTTTGGAATACAACAGTCTTATTTCAAGTATATAAGCCAAGGAGAAGCTCTTGTTTCTCATGACGCATAAGCAGCAGCCTGTCAGTTCCCGTAACAGCGTGACAGCTTTGGTTCAAAACATATTTCCACAGCAATCAAAGTAAGCATGATAAATCAGCCAACATGGCTCAAATCAAATATTTTTCATATATGCAAGAGGATGGAGCAAGCCTGTCCCCCAGAAGACTTTCCATGTTAGACTTTGCCATATTGTTGCTTTAGGAGCTTGCTCTTTGAAATAAGAAAACCAGAAGAGATAGAGGTAGTCAAATACACGTACAGAGCACAACATCGTTAGGCTGCTTGCCTTGCAATATATAGTATTCTAGTGCAACTGAAACTTGTGGTGACACAGCATCTAGGAGCCAAAGTTGCTGCAAAGGTGAAAACATGGAGAGAGGCAAAGACGCAATCTTGGAACACGTTTGATAACTCTAGTAGAGGTGTGCCTGTCGTGGATTTCGAGCTAGGATAAGGTAGAACTAATGGATAAACTCTTGAAGCTGAGTTGCATGGTGCAACAGAGGCTGATTAAATGTTGTAGATTGCTGTAATATCATTATGAAATGGCATTATGCTTGTGAATATAGACTTTGGTAATGATTTAGACATTTGAAATATCTCAAGCTGGATATAGAACAACTGTCAAAAATGCACATTCCCTATCAACTGTAAAGCCAGTAGAACTCATATTATCACTACAAAATCTTGATAAACAGCAAATATTCCCCTGAAGGTTGATACATGCTGCTCTTAAGGTGATTAAGGTTGCAGGAGCTGTCTCCTACATTTCTCAGAGACTGGTACAAGGAACTGAAATTTCTTGGGCAGTTTCTCTCTGTCTCAAATATATATAGAAAGTTAAACTAGATATGGAAATCCTCAGATTGTGAAATATGTAGATAAATTGGGTAATATGTAGAGCACACCCAGATACATGTGACAAACGTACGGAGTTAGAAAACTCCTGCGCACTGTAAATGGTGAACTGGAAATTTTGTCTGGCTTTGTTTGATTTGTCTTGACTGTGCTCAAGTCCACTCCCATCAAATGGTACGATAAGGCAGCAAGGTTTTGACAAGTGGTGGTAAGGCTTGTGCTGATTTGGACAAATGGTCCAAGGCCGTTCCTGAATATAACATTGTAAGGCTTTAGAAATCAGTGCAACCAATAATGGCAGGAATAAAATAACAAATGTTGCTATATGTACATCCCCCCACAATATTTCACACAACATGGAGATAACGTATAAAATGCATTTCCCCGAAATGGAAAGATAAATAAATAAATCATCATTTCACCGTGCTCAAGACAGCTAAATGCTGGACTTTTATTTGCAAATTCTGCTTTGTATTGCATTATTTCATGTATTTCTATAGCTGTAATTTATTCCCAAAGTCCTTGATTGTACTTAGGAATTTGCCAGAAATGCTGCACTAAAAGGCAGTGATCTTCTCACATTATAAGAAAAAAGTTTTGGACATAATCCCAATTGCATTTTTTTTGGATATGTCTTTGAGCATTCTAGTAATTAACATTAAGAAATTTTCAAAGTCCATAATTATAACCCTATTCTGCTACCTTTTAGTTGCAAGTCAATGCTATCACTCTCTATGAAATTCATAATTACTTGATTACTATCCTACTCCTATTCCTATCACTATCCATGTGAGAATTTAAAAAAAAATAAGAGACCTGGTCTTATACAACACAGATGAAATTTTATCAAGAGGGCTGAAGGAACAAGAGTATTTCCTATGGTTTAATGTGCCTTTAGTGAACTGGGCTTAGAGACCTAGAGAGGACTTCGAATGTGAATCACCATTTGAAAATTAAAAGAAGGAGTTTATTCATGCACAAGGTTAAAGTGACTGAAACCATTTAAAGATCTTTGTTTCTTTTATTGACTTTAGCTCTGCTGTAGCAAGATGTTCAGAGGATGACAGGGACTGGCAAACAGAGAGCAGAAAGTAAAACATCCCAAGTAAATACTACTTTGCTTTTAAGATGGTATTTATGACTTTTGTTATGTTCAAAGGACTTGACAATGATTTGCAGAGGCAAGAAATCTTTCAGGCCTGTCTTAAGAAAGTCAGTGTCAACACTGTATCTCTAATGCAAGATTTTGATAATTCTTCTGCAAATAAACAGCATTTGTTATATTCTTAAAAGAAGGGTTAAAATATACAATTAAAACTCTGATCCAGTATTTCCTTCTGCTATTAAAATACTATCAGAAGGAATACATTTTCAAAAGAGCTTAAGGCTCAAGTTCAACAAAGTAGTCATTACCAGGTCCTTGAAGAAGCCCTTTTTTTGTTTAATCTCCATTGGCAACTATTGTGTGAACACTTCTCTTGACCAGTTCTACGCATGCTCTCCTGAGTTGTGTTATGAGCACACACACATACAAACATGAAAAATGAGTTCTGACAAACTACTGTCAGTGAAAGATGACTAGTTAAGAAACGATGTTATTTCTTAAGATGCCCCCAATGAGTGAATTTATTGTTTTTCTTTAAAATACCATACGACTCAAATATCTTATTAAAAAGATAATAGAATATACTATTGTATTAAAAATAGAATTGAATATACTTTTAAATATTTTGAATACTTAAAAAAATATTTTGCAGTTCTGACAAAAGATACCTTCTACAATTAGGGCTAGTGGCCTTGTGGGACATGGTGTTCATCATCTCCTCCTGGTCTAGGCATTTTTACTGCCCAGGCCCTCCTTGGGCACCAGTCACACAGGGAACCAGGGCCTTCCTCTGAGACTACATGTGGCTGGAGGAGGGTATTGGGTTTAAAGGAGATGTGTAAGAGGATTTTTGACTCTCTCTCGCTTTCATTCCCTTGCTCTCCCACCACCTGCTCCACACTTTGCACCTAAGCCACTCTCCCTCTGCAAGAGAGAATGCCACACCTGTGTATCCTGCTGCAAGGGACAGACAAACTGCATGGGCAGGTACCAAGGCAAGAGGCAGGTATCACAGCACTATCAATGTCTAAATTTTCTGTGTCAAGTGTCTTTAGATTTGCTTAGTCACTGTGATAATTATAATGCTGACTTTGAAAAAAGAGAGTATTTAAAAAGTTTGTTTTATGAAAAAGAAATATTAAAAAATAGCTATAACATCCCATGTTCTATATAGATCTAAAAGACTCCTACGATTTTTATTCTGAGCTCTTGTCTCTCTCCTATAAGTATACACAACTTAGATATTCAACATCAGGTTATTTTAAATCATGTAAGACATGTTAAAAACATATTTTCTAATGAACTGCTGAAGAAAATAGCTACAAAACACCAATTTTTTTGTGCTGGGTTTTTTTTTCCTTTTACATCTATTAGAAAGTAATTGCTATCCTAAAAGCCTATTTTACAAAACTATTACTATGATCATAGATTTCAACCTCATAAAACAATCCTATTTTTTAACCATAATAATATAAACAGTCAAAATGGGTAATAACGGTGCTGACACACTTTAGAAGATTTTACTGATCCAACATTATTTGGTTCTTGTATGCTGCTAACATATAATTTATAAATCTATGTCCTTTCTGAATTATTAATATATTAATTATGACAAATAACTGACTTTGCCAAGAACTGCATAGATAAATAACTGATGAATTTCCAGAGGGGAGATAATACATGTATTATGCATGAACAGTGGTAGTTTAAAACATTAAAGCAAAACTACTATAAAATGAAATATAAATGGAAAAATTTGGTGCTCAACAGAGATAGGAAATAATGATTAAGTAAAACTAAAACTGTCAAGTCTCTTACTCTTCATGAGGGTTAAAATAAATCTAGTAAAGAAAAAATTACCGAACAAAGAGTTTGTCAGTTAGCAGTTAAATTGATGCATTTTTTTTCACAGAAAAGAGCTATAGATACAATTTCCAAGTGCCATAACATCACAAGGTCTGTAAAAGAAACCAATGGGAAAACAAAGTGAGTAATGAAAATTGAGATATTC
Organism: Cnemophilus loriae; assembly: GCA_013397755.1. NCBI lineage: Eukaryota > Metazoa > Chordata > Aves > Passeriformes > Corvidae > Cnemophilus > Cnemophilus loriae. The sequence continues at coordinate 347,582 of VZTF01009444.1, forward strand.
TTGTTATGATATTTTCCTCTAAGTTCGCAAGTCATGTAACTGTTGAGAATCTGTAGAAAATGGTCCGTTTATCTCACTCTGCCTCTGATCCTTTGTTCCTTAAATGACCTATAATTTTGTGGTAAAAGAATTCCTCTAAACAGGTGTGCTATGGCTAACCACTTTGTGTCTTTCTTTGCTACAAAAAAATAATAAAAAAAAAAAATCTGTTTTTTTCTTAGATACTGCTGACATCTAATGCAGCCGTGCTCATTGTACCTTTTCATGTAGCACTCCCTGGGAAAGCATGCCCTGACCAGTGCCTGCTTCAACTACTCCTACTGTGGGATGTGTAAGACAAGGACACATCTAGGTACTAAAAATGTCAACAGAGTGAATGGGTATCATCCAGAACTTTGACCAATGAACCCAGGAAATTTAGTACATGCTACTGGGCACAGTAAATAAAATGGGATTATCTTCCATCTGTATTTAATAATTACTTCCCCACTACTGTAATACTGCATTTCAAAAAGTCTGAAAGAATACAGCAACCTCAAAATTTCACCAGAGCTTGGACAAACAATTTTAGTCTCCAGTTGTGAAAGCACTTTTTTTTTTTAAAGATTAACACTTCTTGGAGGAAATAATTCAGTAGCACTGTAGTACAGATATTTCAGCACCAAAAAAAACCTTCTAAAAAACTCAAAAAATCTCAAACATGGGGCAATCAATAATGCAGAGCAAAAGGTAAAATGAGATCTGTTTTTGTAAAAGTGCCTTCCTTATATTTGGCAGGACATTTCTTCAAGAAACTGTTTGTTTCTGAATTCTTACTACTGCATGCACACATTTTCCTATCTTCTCTTGTTTCTCGCTGAATTTATCAGAGTACAGTGTATTATCCCTCTACAAGGTCAAAGCTCTCTGATCCATCAGAGACCAAAGTCTCATGCTACTACGTTTACACTGTTGAATCATTACCACCTAAATATTATACTATTTCTCAACATACGAGTTTAAATCGCAGTTTTTGTTATCTGCAGCGAACAGAAAACCTGCAGGTATTGCTTGTAGGCTTAAATTTATAATGGAATTTAATGAAATAATTTTTCTAACCTGTATATACCCATTGTAAGGGGTTGCTGTCCTCTCTGCTAGATCTTTTCTACTCTCCTATCCATTCTTTTCTTCAGCGGGTAAATGAGTAAACAGGTTTACCAAGGTCGTCTTCTCCTTCTTTCCCTCCCTGCAGGCTTTGTTGTGTTACACCTGAGCCTTCTATCACTTTGTTCACTCACCTTTTTTTTTAACTATTCTTTCATCACTTCCTTCAATTTCATATCCCTATGTCTCCATTCTTCCGTCTTGTCTTTTCTTATCATGTGTAAATAGTAATTTAATATACAGTATTTTACAGAATGTGGTCTGAACATTACCATTTTTATCAGCTTTAAGAGGTTCTATAAGCAGCCAAATGCTCCTGTAAGACCTTATTTTTATATACTTTGAGTAGACATCTTGTGTTCTGTTTCCTACACCAGCCTGAAGAAAGACTTTTTCCATTGTTTAACCTGTAGGGTTTTTTTATCTGCAGTTAAAGTTAAAGCTCTTCGTTTTCCTAGACATGGAGGTGATATAGATCAAGGGAAACAACAACAAAAACTGCAGTACAGCTCGATGCCAAAGGCAAAACATGCATATATGCCAAACCATATTTTGCCTGACCAATTTATCAGTAGAAGATACAGCATTAAATCACATCACAATCTTATAGCTGTCTAATGACAATAGAATTATAGAGATTAAAGGTAGGACATGAAATTAAATTAAACTAGATCCCATATTTATATACATATATATTGTACATGGAGAATCATTGCAGTTTTTATGGAAACCTCCAGTCCTGATTTTAAAATAGCATCTGCAAATGTGTTCTCAGTGTCTCGACTAACAGTTGTCAGCCAGATTTCCGTTACAAAGGTGGATGAATAATTCATTTTTATTCATGCAGCTAACAACTTAGTCTTTATCTGTTCATGAACTTTTCATGAAATTGTCTGCACTCTTTAGGTGGAACCACTCAAGCCACAGTGCAGCATGCACTTCCTCTTCTCATGTAACCCTTCAGAGGTGGATGCTCGGGCTTGGAGATATTCTTATTAATTGTAGAGCTCTAATGACATTGTTGCAATTCTATGATTTGTGTAACCAGCACTGCATAAGGTTTAAATTTCAAAATCGAATAAATAAAGAGAGACTTGGTTTTGGTCAACACACAACTAATCAAGATTAAAATTGTATTTAATCAGCATTCACACTAGTAAGTGCTGAAACTTTCATGGAAATTAAATGTGAAGAAGTTGGTTGCCTAAAGGAAAAGGCACAGTCCTACCTATTCTTCAGCAGTAACCTCAGAAATCTGCTTTTCTGTGTGGCAGTTTTTCTCCTTGAGTTAATACAAAGCCAAGTCTTCTCAGAAGTGTTATTTTGTCTTAGGAATTTTTTTCGGACTCTCTGCACAAACTTTACAGAAAAGAAAGGCGTGGATTTTTTTGTCCATTCTCTTTTCTACAGTTCAGTTTAGGACCTCTATTTTTTCTGCTGTTATGGCTATCAAATAAAAGTTGAAATATTTCACAGCAAAATCAACAGTTCTAAATCAATTATTTTCTATTCTCCATCACTGCAAGAAATTTTTTTTTGGTTGGTTTTGCTTTTGGTTTTACATAATAAACTTGTGCTTTTCTTGGTGTGAATTGAATCTGTAGATCTACTAATGCTCTTTGTATCAGTGGCCCTATGTTTCTACACCAGGAGAGCAGAATATATTGTCCCTAAGATGGCTCTAGGACACCATTTTACATCTCCATTCTGCAATGGAGTTTACTTCCTCCTTCAGTATCTTCTCTTTCTTTACGTTTTCGGTTGTTATTTTGGTGTCATAGGTATATTCATTGTTTTTTCCACTGTTATTTTTGTGTCATAGGCACATTTCAGTCTCACTGAAGGTAAATGGCAGTTTCCTATGTAATCTGTGGCCTCAGGTCAGTCTGATGCATATGACATCTCACATCACCTAAGCAAACTGTAAGCTTTTCTCATTACACAGAAGTACTAGGTTTCGTCATTTTAAAGGCAGCTGCTGTTTGCCTCGGCTTTCATTCTTCTAAAGGAAAATCAATTTCTAAATTAGTGAAGACAATTTAGAACTATTTTCCCACACAAATAGCACTTTTAATCACCAGTCTGGATTATAATTCATAAATTTACTTATCTTGTAAAAATCATATATTCCCCTTCATTGGCTCCGTATTTGACTGAGAATGTCTATAGAATTTTGTGAAACTATTTTAGAGGTTTTATTCAAATAGCAATATAATCCTCCCTGCTTAAGAAAACTCAGAAGTGCTTTTAAATAATTCTCCATGCATTAAATTCTATAACTGAAAAATTAACATTATATATATAATTTGAGGTAATAAACATACAATATCCATTGGTTACCATTCATCATCAATTATAATAACAGGTTTTGGGATTCTAAATATAAAGTAAACACACTATGAATATTAACTTGTAATAAATTTTGCATAAATACTAATATCAAAAAAGAAAAAAAATAACTAGAACAACTTGACTAGGTAGTCAGAGTGTAAACATAACTTTTCATTAATAAAACTCCATAACCTTTGGGAAAATTTATTTGATTTTTCAGGGATAACTCGGGGAAAACTACTCTAAATAAAAAGAATAAGAGAAATGGAGGAACATATTGCATGATTTAGAATTGACAAATGCTTTATGAGCATTAATTCTTACTTATTCTTTAAAAAAATAGACACTTTTTTGTGCGGAATATGCAATATAATTACCAGCTGTGTTATTTCTTAGTTTATCAGAAACAAAAGTAAATCAACAATGGCAAATTGTATAATATGTCACCATAAATAGTACTTTATTTTCTCCTTGAAATTTTTAGACTCAACCACTCCGAGTGCTAAATGACGCTCTTCAGGCTATATTTTAGGGCTGAATTGAACTGAATGTACAGAGTTCAGTTCCCTAGCGCAAATCCCAAAGTTCAGGCAAATGCTTGGATCTCCAATCCAGAATAGAGAAAAGTCATTGTATTTATCACAGAAAACTAAAGACAGATGTACTGCATGGAAGCTCAGTATAATTCATAGCATGAAAGCTCTAAATCAACATTTTGTCTCGTATTACCTTCAGGCAAGCTGTTTCATACATGTTAGACCCAGGCTTCTCTATTTTTTTTTCAGTTTTTCCCGTTTGAGAGCAGATATCCAATGCTAATGTTTGAAAGAATCAGAACAGGCTCAGTATCTTCTTCTAAGACACTAATGCGTTTTTTAAAAAAACATAGTACAATAAAGTATTCACCTAATAATTTCTTCAGGAGACGAGAAGAGAGGAAGGTTCAAACAAAGAAGCAACAATGAAGAAAATTCTCACTGTCTACCCTACAAAATATATTCCAGAAAAAGAAGACCAAGATTACTTTGGTCAGAAGATTTCTTCTGACTGTGTTCCTTTTTTCAGTAAATATTGATATACTTCCTAAAAATACTGTCAAATCTAAATTCCAGATGAATTTTGGAAGCAGGACCTAGAAACCTGATTATCCTCTTCTTGGATTCATGTCTCAGTACTAAATTAGAGAAGGGATATAGATAATTCCTAGAGAATGATGCTTGCTGTCTTTCTGATGAAAAAGATTTTGCACATTCCAGGAAAAGGGGATAGCAGTTGCTAGCAGATGCATGTTAGATGCTCTTCCAGCCTTTAAGCTAGAGGCTGTAGCACTCTTAGAGAACTCAGAAACATGCAGAGAAATCACTCTGGTCTTAGCAACTGCTCTTAAGCACTGTTAAATTAAAAAATGGACAGGTCAACATCACACCTTAAAACAAAACAAAACATTAATTTTGCAAGACCATCTTCAGACATTCACTGAGAACACTTTTCACTCTAGACCTTATTGGAGACCTGGAATTAATTACTTTCTAGTTGCTGTTTGGCCTCAGGTAGCACCTATGAAGTTTCTCAGCCTATAGCAAGTGAGGAGGCAGAACTCTTATGCAAACAGAAAGTCTTCATGAAATACAAGAAATGCCTAGAAGCAGAAGAAAGTTAATGGATATTACCAGTTTATACATCTCCTGTATGCAGATCATCCTATATTATAGCTAACCAATTTATTAGACATAGGGTCACAGATGATACCCTCAAAACAGGTTCTGACTCATATTTATCCAACACTTCAAGTATATAAATCAAATATATTATCATACATTCATAACTGTACATATCTAGTTCAAGAATTTTTTTTTTAAATATTATGTGAAGGTGACAGAAGACCATTTCCAAAATTAATGGATAGAATACAATACTTCAGTTGGCAGGGACTAGAATGATCACCTAATCCAACTTCTGGACCAATTCAGCGTTGAACAAAAGTTAAAGTTTAGTATTAAGCATATGGTCCAAATGCCTCCTTTGAAGGCACTGACAGGCGCATGGCATCAACAAGCTTTCTAAACAACCTGTGCCAGTGTTTGAGCACCCTTGCAGAAAATAAATATTTTCCAGTGTCCGGTCTGAACCTCCCCTAATACAGCTTTGAACCATTCCCACATCTCTTGTTGCTGGATGCCAGGAAAAGACCAGCACTTCCCTCTCCAGGTCCCCTCCTCAGGAAGCTGTACAGAACAATGAGGTCACCCCTCGGCCTCCTGCTCTCCAAACTGGACAAACCCAGAGCCCTCAGCCACTCCTCACAGGATGTGCCTTACAGCCCTTCCACTAGCTCTGCTGTCCTCCTCTGACCATGCAAGGACCTTCCCATCCTTCTCAAACTGTGAGGCCCAGCACAGCACACAGGACTCAGGGTGAGGCCGCACCACGGCTGAATCCAGCAGGATGATCCCAATCACAGCTGGTGATGCTGTGTCTGGTGCACCCTGGGATGGGGTTTGCCCTCCTGGCTGCCCGGGCACACCCTGCTGGCTCACACTGAGCTGCTGCCGACCAGCACCCCCAGGTCCCTTTCTGCAGGGCTGCTCTCCACACACTCCTCTCCCAGCTTATACTTGTGCCCAGCTTTACTGCACCCCAGGGCAGAATCTGTATTTGTTCTTGTTAAATTTTGTGCCACTGATAATTACCGAGTGTTCCAATGTATCCAGATCCCTCAGCAAGGTTCTTGTCCCCAAAGCCATTCAATGAGTCCACAAGTGATGCGAAGATTTCCTGCATTCTATGTGTGTTAAAATAGAGAATCTTGCTATCTCTGTGCAGAAGGTGAATTACCTTCCTTTTTTGGTTTGTTCCATTTAATTATTTTATGCACCCTTCTCTGAAAGCCAAATATTATAAAATGTAAGCTGCTAATACAGCCCAGTACTTAATATATCTTCAGGCAACATTACAATATCCAAGACTCTGTTTCATGTTTTTGTTTATGCTATGCCTACTTCACTGGTGTCAAAGTGGAATAGCAAATCCTGATGGAGAAGCCACTGCCTGAGCATTCTCACACCATTCAAGGACTCAGACACTCATGACTTTAACTGCTGGGACCATAGACCTTCAGCAGTGGATGGCTCCAGTGAGACGAAGAGTGCACCTGTCAGCTCCTCTCTTACACACACACTCACTCTCAGGAGCTCTTTCCTCTTTTTCAGGCTCAGTCCTATGTTTCTCACAGCAGAGTTTCAGTCACTGGATTTATAAAAGTAAATAATTTAATAGTGTGGTACAATAGCAGGTCAGCTTGAGCTGGATACCTCTGGAGAGGGATTTCAGACAAAGAAATTCCTGAATAATTATACCCTCCCCTCATATGCTGTCAGCATGCCTTACCAGAGCCTCTTGGTCCAGCAATGGTTTTCAGGCTGGGTATTCTAACACCTTATTACAATCTTTCTCTTTGTCTGTTTCAGCAGGCTGTTAACTGTTCTTGTCAAGTTGCAGGTTCAGCTGGTGCCTCTAGTCTCCTTGTCTTCTGGTTTGGAGTTAGGATGTACTTGCTTGCTGCTGCAACCCTAGGCTTAGGTTAAATGTTACTTCTCAACAACGATAACATCAGTGTGTTATCAATATTCTAGTTATACTAAAGACAAAACACAGCACCGCTCCAGCTAGCAGGAAAATTACTAAGAAAACTCTCTTCCAGCTGAAAACACATCTAAGTGTATGTTCACAGCTTGGGGCCCAAGATTTCAGCAAATCCATCTACCTATGCGAAGCATTCAAAGCTAAGAAAACAACACAATAAATCACAGTATTATAATTTTATATTACTTATTCTACTTAAAACATATTTCAGTTAAACAACCAATATCTGCTAAAAGCAAGGGTTGCGCTAGTGTTCTGTACTTGTAAAAGACATAATTCAGAATATTCACTACTGACTGTTTGTGACACATATAACTCTTTTACACATAGGAACTTGCATCAAAGACAATTGTATCAGAACACTGAGTTCTGAGTTCAGAACGCAAAGAATATTCAAGCAGTCTCAGAGAGCATTTAGCATCCTTCTTATCAGCACTGTGAATGACCCAATGATCTCTAGCGTCCAAAAAAATTTCCTTTCAGATCTCTGAGACATTATGCACAATTTATTACATATGACACATTTGCAAACCTCCCAAACTAAATGTAAATCTCATTTTAAACACCTTATTGCTGTTCCTCACTTTCTCCCACAGACACTGAAGAAAACTGCCAACACAGGCAGCAGAATATACTATCAGTAGTGATATTTAAAGTTAGTCTATAGACATTAAAATACTGATTCGGTTTAGTTTAGAGATAATGAGCTAGAGGCTTCCATGTTGCAAAAAGATAGGCCAATTACAGTTCTCTTCTTTTTGTACTGATTCTACAATTTAATGGGCACATGAAACTTCCATTAACAATAATGGCACTTCTGTGCATGCACTGCAAAGAAAATAAAGCTCTGTAGAGTTTTTTCTTATAAACAGCATGAAACAAATGGAGAATGGTAATAATCTCAAAGAAGTAATGCAAATAGCAGTATCCTGAATGAGAAAAAAAATCTGGGAGAGTGGTCCTGGTGCACAGGGAGTAAAATTAAGGGGTGAAAAATGCACAGTGCTAAACAAGAAAACAAAGAAAGTCAGCTCAGAAAATGATGTTGCAGATATATTGGTCCAGACCACTCAGAGACTAAATATCTACAAAATACATAAAGCACAGACATTAAAAATATTTTAAGACCAAATGAAAGAAAAATTGAAATAAGATGCTTGTCAATGGGCTAAAAATAAGAAATTTGTAAAACACCTGAGGACACACTGATAGAGCTACTATAACTGCAGAGTGCAAATATTAAATAAATTTTAAAAGTACTTGTAGAACTGCTTATAGTGTTATTTTAGTTGGATTAGCCATGTTTTTGAGATTTTACCTGACTGACTGAGATATTAATGAACTTCCATCTTACAGATCTTAATCTAGGCCATTCAGCTGAATCAAAGCACATCCAGCTCAGTTCTTAGTTGCACTCTAGCTTGTAGTTGCATTTCTTTTTTGCAATTAATTCTCTGTGCTTACGTTGCAGTAAATAACTGACTTGAGAAAAATCTATTTCCCGTGTTTGTTTTTGAGTACAGAAGGGTTACTGCACCTGAAACAATATACCATGAAGGTGTACTTGCCAGTAAGTCTCATAGGACATGGGCGAATCTAGCAAAAAACACTGAGTATAGATTCCAAGGGTCAGGATGAAGTTAGCTCTTGTTAATATAAGTAAATCAGAAAAAATACTATACTTGTAGAAGTAATTTTTCCAATGCCTATTTTATCATGGTAACCTAACATGTTCAGGATTCTTGAGAGTTTCTCTGATTATGCCATTGGGAAATCATGAATTAGAAATATAATTTAACTGCATTTTATTTTCATTTTCCCAAATGAAAACAAAGAAGTTTACTGGTATTCACTGCATAAAATATATAATGTACTACATTCTCATTTATACAATTTTTTTAAAATTACATTTATCAGGAAAAATATTATAACTTAAATGCTAGTTCTTGGAGCCACAAATAAAATCTATACATTGTGTTTATATCTTCAATATTTATTTCTGTAAGGACTTTCTCTTTGACATATTTTCTCATGTTTTTTAAAATAAAACACTCATGGCTAAAATATCAATATATTCTTTTATATTTTTTTCTCATAACGTTTTTTGCTTTTGGTCCTTTTCAACAGAACTGATTTGCAGTTAGTGTAAGTCAAAATAAAAAGGTTGGGATTTTGGGCAAGCTTCATGGTTTGGTTTTTTGGTTGTTTTGCTGTTGGTTCCCCATGAACAATAAACATGCATAAACACATAGGATTATAGATTTTGCATATTTGTGTTCTTTACAGCAAATTTTTTGGAATTTGATGGTTCATGTTTTATTATTAACTCTTTTGAGACATATAAAACATGCATGAAAATGAATGAAAAGCATAGTGAACTAAGTGCAATTCCTAAAGACATAATTTAATATCACTTTCATATACATCTAGGTTTTAAATACACGTAGCTGGAAAGAGGGAGAAAATAAAAAAAATACGGAATTCTCCCTTGACAATATTTCATGCTCTAAACATGATATTTATTCTAAAGAGTGTCAAAGAAAAACTGAGCCTACCTATATAAGAATATAAGTTTAAGGCAAAAAAAACCTTAAAGCGTATTTCTATCAGGGGTATACTGTTGTCCAGACAATGCATGAAAAACATCTGTCAGTACAGTTGAAAACTGAGGCTGTGGAGAGTAACGTTAAGTACTGCTTAAATGAAATTTGCTGGTGGTCTTCTGTACCAAGAGAGAGGTTGAGCAAATAGAGTAAACCATCTTTTTCACAGCAAATGTTTGAATAGCATTATGCCATGGCTCACCTGAATGATGCATTTCTCACCCATTATTGCCCTAGAAAATCTATAATTTCCATTCATATGTACCTCTGCAGAAAACATAGCCACACATTCCTGCCACACTCAATCTTTACTCTAAAGCAAATCCTGTTCCATATTTCTTTAAACTCTTAATAATAATATAAACTATAACTTAATTGAATAGTCATGAACACAGCCACATACTCTCCAGCCACAGTTTCAGCTTGCGTAGAAATTAATCTGAGAACGCCAAACTTTCTGAACCACAGAGCTGTAATCTACCTCAGTGTAATCCTCAGTCTCAGACCTTAATGTTTTTCTGTGGAAAACATTTGGGGGACAATTAACAAAGCTGGTACCTTCCAACTGATATTAAATTTTAACAAGTGCACCTTTTTCACGTATGACAAATAAAAACACCACCACCACCAACGTCAAACTCAAAAACAACACCAATAACAACAACAACAACAAAAATTAAATGCAGGTTGGAGGGCAGAACAACTGGAGGCAACTGGACAAAATATAATCCACAACATTTTTCCAAGCCATTTAAAAATGTAAATCTTTCCATGCCATTACATGATCCCTCTAAAAGAGTCTGTAACTGTACTTTCCAATGAAGACTTTAACCTGCCTACTCAACTGCATTTGAAGACAAGGGCCTCAGGGGAGTCACATTAGCTTAACTCTTTCCAAAACTTCAGATAGAGCAGTCTGCTTTGCCGCAGAACTATCTAATTCCATTAAAGAATGGAAATCCTAATGATCTTTGCCTCTTGCATTCAAAAAAGAGATTACTTGGCCATGAGCATCTTGAACTTTATTGAATGAATTGTTTGTGTTACCAGATGATTTTGCAGGACCACTGTCTCTTTTTACCTTGCTGAATGCACTCAAGAGAACCACTCTATGTGTCTCTAAACACAGTGGTATTACAATAACAGAAGGTATGAGACAATGAAACAATTTACATGGAAAATCTGCAACAATACTTACTGCCGTGCTTTCTTCCCCTTGTAAGGAGCACCCTTCTTCTCCCTTACCCCCACCCCTGGCAATTGACCTGAGGTGGTTTAGAATAACTTCTTGGCCATGCTCTGCCTCCTCATAGCTGCTGTAAAAATTTACTCTGTCCTGGATGGAACCAGGACAGTTCCCTTTTCTTTTTTTTTTTTTTTTTGCTTTTCAAGGTTTATTATATAACATTATTTTCCTACTGTACTCTATTTCTAACAGCTGAAAAGATAAAGCAGCCTAACTCAGCAAAATTTCTGCTGCATTTCAGTTCCATTTTGAAATGAGTTTTAATTTGGAGTCAGGCCTAGTATTTAAGACTAAAATATGCCTAGTTTAATTTAGATCTTTGTGAGGTTAATTCCTTAATATCTCATCATTATATCTCTACTTCGTTCCTGTGTTAAAAGGAAAACCTAGACAAAGCAAGTTATGTGAGAAAGGAATATTGCAGTTAACAAAACCCCAAAGGCTTCTCACCATCAAAAAAAAGTTCAGAACAGAATGGAGCGCAGAAGAAGATAGAGAATCAACAAATATGTCAGCTATGAATGACAAGTTGAAACTAAATTGAGGGATAAAGAAGAAAGTACAGGTATGGCTAAAACTTGCATCCAGGACTTAAAGATGATAATTCAGAAAATCAGATTTGGAGTTATCTTTTATTAGTTTAAGCTTTTTTGCTCTGTAAGCATTGACAGTAGTTTGCTTGTGAAAATCCAGTAGCAATTAATTAGTTTGGATTAACGTATGTTCATATAATAAGATATTTACCCCTTTATTTAGAAATGGAAATCAAAAATAAATTCAAGATTTTTACCAAGAATTAAAGAACAGATTATTCAGCTAGTGTAAATCAGAGTAGTGTGAAAATTATTTTAAAATATGGTTTGTCTGAATTTCATTATTTTAAAAAAAATAATGACTCCTTAATAATTTCATTTTTATGTTTTTGAAGTCAAAAAGTATTTCTAGAGTAAATTAATGTCCCCACTGCGAGAAAAATAAATAGATTTTAAGAGGTAGTTCTCCGAGCCAGACAAAGGAAAAGGTAGATTTGCTGTCTTATGTGCTGAGCAGAGGCAAATATTACAGTTCCTTGTTTCCTTTTTTTCTGCCATAATTCCTGAGAAAAGGGAACAAGCTAAATCTTAGGTATATATCTGTTGCAAAAATTAATATTTTCCTAAAATCATGAGCTACCCCGTAGGGTAAGAAGAGAGCAGACGAAATAATGTTTATGTACCTGAGCACATCCAAACAGCCATATTTTATACTGAACCTGGGTTTCCTAGAACAAGAGCAGGCTGGACTGGAGCACCATAGAAATGTGTTAGAGCACCTCGAGTTGCGTTTGCCAAAAGATCCTTGAAGCAAGGGCAGAAGTGAAGAACAATGAAATAAGAAAAAGTCCTTATGAAAAACTATGTAAAAAACTACGGAAATTATACACACCTTGATTTGAAGCATCCTGAGAAGATACTATTTGGTGTTTCTCTAAGAACCCAGAAATATACCAAGTTCACAGCCAAGAGCATAAAGAGCTTGAAGCACTTTTTGTACAACTTTTCTAGAATACCGGTGACAAATTAGAAGAATGCTAATTTCTCAGCAGAAAAACAGCATTTCATGAAAGATGCTAAATGAAGTACAGGAAGATTTTGCTGCTAAATTAAGTACAGGAAGATTTTTCTGGTCAGCTTCGAATATCACAAACTAAGAAAGCAGAAAGTCTTGTAGGTTATTTCAAAGGAAGAATTATCTATTTCAGCTATTATGTTTTCCTTACAGAAAAACCCCTCCTTACCGGGAGTAGATGAAATATGTGTTTCTTAAAACAAGATCTGGTCAAGGACTCTGGATGAAATTATTTTCCAACTGTTTAACTTTTGGAACTGCTGTAACTGTCACACTGCTGTTCTCTAATCAACATTTATCAACATGACATCAATCATATTAAATATATTTCTTCTGTAGAAAGGCCTTTCTTAAGCCTTTCTTAATTTTGGTTCAAATACTCTTTTTCTAAAGATTTTTCTTACTTTTTTTTGCTTTGTTTTTCAAAAATTGTTTCTTCAAATGAGTCAATAGAAATCTTCCAGTATATCTCCTACAAGATCACATTATAAAAATGACCTTTGTTTAATCTATTAAAATCTAGAAATAAAAGAGCTTAAACACTCTGTATTTGTCTTCTACTAACATACCGTAAATTTCATCATGGTGAAATGAAGAACATGAAGGGTATATACTGAAATAAAAAATAAAGCTAAACCTTATGAGTTGCATCTGTTTCATTCCTGCCTTCTTACATGGATTTTGCTGGGTTTGATGCTTTTTAATATTTTTTTCATACTTATTTTTGTGATGCTATGCAGCAGGTAATTAAATCAGAATTTCTTAAATGGCAAAAGGACCTCAAGGAGAAAAGGAAGATTATATTCACTTCATGTAGAATCATAATTTGGTGTCCATAGTATAGAATTCTTATTTCTAGTATCACAGTGTCAGTAAAAGTAAACTAAATCCAAGGATTATTTTTGTGCCTAACTTATTGCTGTTGATGCCAATACTTTCATGAGTTCACTGCCATAATCATCAGCTACTGAAGCTTTACTCGAGTGCTTTACACCATTTCCACTTATCTCACTTGAAATATGAGATATCAGGTAAATTTAACGTAGCTTTAAATAGCTTTCTTGGGGTTGTTATGACTCAGTTGAATGAACAGTCAACCTCAATCACACTTTTAATGTACTGAGTCACAGACACATTCATAGGATGTGAACCCTTATATATATCTTGGAGAGAGAGTGGTGTGAACTGGTATCATCATCTCAGTATAAATAGATATCTACTGCCCTGAAAATAAAACTGGTTTTCTTTAACTTTTTTTTGAAAGTGCTTTGTGCTTATGTTGATTTCAAAAAACTTAGTGCTAAATTGCCAACCAAACATTTCAACAGATATTCATATACAGTAATGTTTTGGGGTTTATTGCATTCATTAGAAATTGAAAGAAAGGCCATTTACAAGAAAACAACCGTCTGGTGCTGTTTATTATTTCCCTTTATCTTTTTTTTCCTGTCACAGTGCGTCCTTCCCTGCCTCCATTTACCAGGACATTGAACAGAAATAACACAGCTTGCTTGCCACTGTGCCTGCTATCAGCTGTCATATTCCACATAGCTGGCTTATATTGAGTAATATTTCTCTTTACTACGTCTCCTTATCATGAGCTTCCTTTATTGGGCTTTTGTTCCTCACAGTAAAGTAGAAGACTCTTCACAGCGTGACCTTATAACTAGTTTTTCAAAAACCATTTGGCATGCACAAGCAAGTTACTAGCACTTCTCCATACTCACAGAAACCAGATGAACTGCAGCATATGCTGCTTTAAATAGGTAGTTTGAAAAAAATGCCAGACATTTGCAGACAAATGCCAACTACAAACACCTCAACACTTGATCTGAGAACTAACTCCAACATGAATTTGTCATCAAGGATGTATAAAATTTATGTATTGCTTTGCCTTTTTCCATTATTAGGACTATTTTAAGGCTCTGGCTGCAGCTGTACATCTGTGCAGCTCCATCTTAAAATCGTAGATTTATCCAGCCTGCATTCACAGTGAGAGTTTGTCTGCACCTTTACACAGGTTCAAGCAGAAGCAAACCACTGAACACACCCGACAATGAAAATAAGCTCCAACAGTTTCAAAGTTAACTGTAATATTCATCATTCATTTTGGGGGGGGCATGTTTCGTCTTGTTTATCAAATGTATGTAAAAGCTATAGCAAATACTAATATAGGTTTGAATTCCATATCTGTGCTACATAAATGAAATAGTTTCTGGAGAACTGCATAAAATTAAATCTTCTACACCCTAGACTTCATCAGTGATTGAAATAATTAACTTCACAAAGTAAGAAAAGACAATAATAAAGAAATATTTTCTCCCTTCAACATTGTGTCTTCATGCAGCGATATACAAGGTACAGCTAATAGCAATTGCCATGTCAATGAAACAAGTAAGTGCCATAACATTAGATATTATTATTTACTTATTTAACAATTCATACAAGTATTTCACTGTATGTGTATCAGTATATACATATCTCTATATATATGTGTGTGCGTATCTATACAAAACAAAAACATGCACACAAGAAAGCACCACTGGCCTTACTCACTTTTCCCTCCTTGCATTTCTTTTCCCATGAAAAAATGTTACAGTATTTTGTGTTCTACCACAGATGACAATAAAAATGGCTTTACATGCAGAAATACTGGTGTGATTTTCTTGCTTTGTCGATCAAACTAATGCTACATTTTCTGGATATGACTCAGCTTTCCCAAAATGAGTGGGAAGGTATCCCATTCTTCCCATTCCTATTGGCACCAGTCAGTATTCCAAAATAAAGGCTGCTGCACATAAAGAAGTGCAGCTAGAGAAGACAGACTCACTGTCTGTTCAGTTACGCAGAGTATAAAAGATCAGCTTTTTTCTTTCTATACACTTCTCAGGAGTTATAGTCAACCAAACCACATTTACAATTCTTCTGTTCTTTGCATTCATTTAGTACGTGTACATTATTCTGGCTTGTATTCAGAGAATGTGTGCTGAATTCTAAACACTCACACTGCTCAGTATTCCACTAGGAACACTGTGTACAGGGATGGTTTCTGAATGCATGCATTAGATTTACTTCTATATTCATTTTGCACATAGCCTTTTTTTTTTTAATCCCAGCCCTCCCCCACCTTCCCAGAAAAATTCAGTTTCTATAGACTACTAACCCTACTTTTCACTGAGTACTGCTCTGGCTGAAAACAGTGGGTGCCAACCTGGCATTTTTCCTTAATGATACGATTTGTTTTCTTGCCTGTAAGGTTTAGAGCAAGGGATACAAATTATCTGATATAAAATTACTAGCTGAAGATAGTTATCATGCAAATATTAAACCGTCTACTCTATCTGCATATTTGCAGATAACCTGCTAGAGCCACATAAATTAGTTTTAAATAGTTCAATGTATAAGGAAAGCAGCAAAGCATGCCATGATAAAACAAGAATCCTGAGGTTTTCTCCATCATTACATTTCAATTTTGGTTGGAAGATGAGCAAATGAAACCTAAATTAAGCTCTTCTACAAACTTGTAAGTTGGTAGAACTTTTACAAATCTTCATTACATTTTAATGATCTGTCATATTTCCAAGCAGTGCATAGCAATAACTTATGTCTAGACGCAATAAGTCAGAAAAATATTTTCTGAATTAGTTAAAAATAAATATACAAACTTTCAGACTAGATAGCAACCAGATATTTTTTTCAGCTTCCAGATATGCTATGTTAGCACATTTAATTTCATACAGTTTGTTCCATTCAATTTCCCCTTGAATGCTTCTAGAAAAAGTATGGCCTTGGATGTGTACTGCATATGTGGTACTCCTAATTTTCAGATGCAAATGAAAGCAGTAGAGATATCTTTCTGTCAATAGAAGTCATTTTTCTAGAGTCTAATATAAGAAAATATGAATAAGATTGCATCTTGGAATGGTCAAATAGTGATTGTACTTTCTTGAATATGTATAAGTGATGAGTGAATTAGTTATTTACATTAAACACAAAATATTGATACATTAAAAAAATAATATGCAAAATATATGTTCAAAATATAGATGTGAGTAGATACTATTATCTATAATTCAATATAGTACATAATTAGAATAAAACAGGAAATAAATCTTAGAACAGACTTTACCAACAGTATTATTTACCAGAAATACTCTTTTGTTCTTCATTTTCTCGATATAACCACTTGGATGTAGATGACCTAGAGCAGATCCTTACCCAGTCCTTTGCCTCCACCAAGTAGGCAGCTGAACATCGTATGTGCTGAGCCCTCCAGAGACGTACGAGGTAGAAGTGAATGTCTTGCATGTTATTTTCTGATTTCAGTTTCAGCCACAGAAACATCTCCCCGGCTGAGTCAGTCATTCATTACATTTTGGCAGTACCGATAAGCCCTCAGCTTGCTTTGTAATGAGATGATGAGCTCATTTAATAAAGGAAGGAAATAAACTCTGCCTGGATCAGAACCTATTTCCTTTTGCAAGCAGATGTTGGGACACTAGAAAAATTGTGTTTTATCTCAAGAGAGTGCTGCAT
Organism: Cnemophilus loriae; assembly: GCA_013397755.1. Taxonomy (NCBI): domain Eukaryota; kingdom Metazoa; phylum Chordata; class Aves; order Passeriformes; family Corvidae; genus Cnemophilus; species Cnemophilus loriae. The sequence goes on from VZTF01009444.1 coordinate 364,694, forward strand.
GCCTAGAGAAGCTGTCTTATTTCTAGACTCATCGCCAATTTGTTCTCTTTGTTCCTTGTTACCAGCCAAATGTAAGTTTCACCGTGCCAGACGCCACAGGAACGGAATGTTGCACATCCAGCGGCTATCTATCAGTGCAGCCACATTCCAGGGATAACTGCAATGCACAGGTAATGGCTGGTGTAAGTTTCTAAAAAAAGTAGCTTCATCCAAGAGGAATTTAACAACAGCTCCATCTGGTACCTCTTCTCACTGCTAATTAGCTGGCAGGGCAGTGGGAGCTGTCTAGAAAGGCTGCTGCATTCAAAAAGTTTGCTTAGCATGAACTATAAATTTGGCTGCCTAAAATTTCACACCCTAAGAGGTGCTCTTGGGATGATTATCACCCTTGGCAGTTAGCTGCTTCCATAGTCACAGAATGACTCACTTTGTTATTAAAGCACATTAAAGAGATTGAGGTTTATTGAGTGTTATGCAACTCACTAAACACTGGAATAAGGTTTTCTTGAAGGGTGGGTTTAATGGCAGACCTGGACCTGAATTCAATTTGAACACAATATCTACAGTTTCCCTACCAAAACAGAAGTGTGCAGAACTTGCAGAAGGAAAGCATTCTCTGGAAGGCCCCTTTCCGATGTGTATACGCCAACAGAAGAAAAGGAGAGGGGCAGTCCTGAGGTAAAAGCCCAGGAAAGTGTTCATGATGAGAACAGGTCCTGCCACACAATATTTTAGTGAAACAGGGTATAATACACAGTGTTGACAGAAGAAAATGTATCCCTATGGGTACAATTAGGCTCCCAGAACATCCTCAACCCACCTGAGGACCAGCCAGTCAATACAGAGTTGTACTTTACAAAGGACAATCTAAGGACTGACTGCTACCACCTGGTGGTTTTCAACAGAAGTTTGGAATTGACTGGCTAGCAACTAGCTTGTGGAGAAGAAGAATCTTACTCAGCCTTCTCAGCAATTCAAAAAGAAAACTATAGATAGTACAAAAAGGAAAAAAATTAAAAACAAACAAACAAAAAGAACCCAACCCAAACAAAACCAAAAGAAAATCCCAAATAAAATAAAGCAAAATCAAGTGAGGAACAAGGTGAATCCTAGTATCAAAAAGCACAAAGACACAGGGTAGAATAGCTTACCTCAACCTTTTTTTCTGGGGTGAAAACCTTCTGTCTGGAATTTTTATCATCTGTTATTACTAACAATTTATGCAATACAAGCCCTCAGTTATTTCATTACAGTCTTAATTTTTCACAGCAAAATTTAACACTTGACCTTGTATGTCAAGCACCCACCATATTCTCACATACTTAAGCATAACTGATAAGAAAATATAAAAGAAAGAGGGAAAAGAATTGTCTGTGTTAGTGAGATAGCTCTGTTAACAACAGGATATATCATTTTAGACTACTTATTTTGAAAATTTATGTTTATTAAAACCTTTTCAATTTCAAAGCAACCAAAGCTAAGCACTTGTGAGTGAAAAAATTATTTTTGATTCCTTTTAAAAAGATATACATATATGTGTGTATATATATATATATATATATACACACACACGTGTGTATATGGGGAACATACTTAAGAAACTAAATAATTCATTTTCTGAATTAATCTAACCAAAATCTGAGAGGAGAGAAGCAGACAGGGCATATATAATATTTAAGAAAGGAAATCAGTCGTCACACTTTTCAGTCCTCAGAATAATGCTAGAATGAATGTTTGCAAGCAAATTGTATGCAAATAGAAAATTACTGGTTACAAAAAGCACAGCAAATGTGAATTAATCAGGACAAAAAAGAATCATGCTACACAGCTTTCTTTATGACAGGTCTACTGCGTTAGTTAGGAGGAAACTTTACATTTTTATATAACTAAATTGAATAGAAAGTGCAGTTAAAAAAATGAGTAATAATACTGACCTGAAATGCATTGTACATGCCTTAGAAAGTAAGCCTGTAACTAAAAAAAAAATTGCAAATTTTAGATCTGGCATAAAATCATTCAGATGAAACTCAGTACATATAAATGCAAAGACCTACATTTGGAAAGGTGATAACAAATGCAAGAGTGGAAAATGAGCAATTACAAATTGGGCTGAAATCCTGCAAAAAGGAACTAGATGTTGAGTAGATAAAATAGACTGTGAGTTAAAAGTGCAATGCTGTTCTTTATCGTCATGTCAGGTAGCTATCATTGTGGAATACAGCAACAAGAATGCTATACGTGACACTAATGACAGCTATTGTGGTCTACTTATTTTAGACACCTATTATTTGGAAGACACCTTCAGTTTTGGGTGTAGCAGTTAATAATTTAAGCAAATGTATAGAAGAAAAAATATATTGCATTCTGAGGAAACACCGCATGTGTATACTCTGCTGTAATATAAAGAACACGGAGGTTTTCTGTAACGAAATTTGAAAAATTGTTGTCTTGTGGGACCACAGGTGAAAAATTAAAGACCACTGCAATTACAGTAAAAAGGGTAAAGGCTGCCCCATAAAGGCTATAAAATCTTTACTGGAAGTTTTAAAATTGCAAAATAATTAACAGTAACAGGAATGATCTAAGTATACTTAATACTACTTGAGACCAGATAGACAGATAACATGATCCCTCAAGGTTCCTTTCAACTCCTGACTTCTTTTATCCCAAATACTCATATTATACTTGCTTAATTGCCGTGAGCTCCATTACTGGACATGATCTAACAAGAGTTCCATAGCTCCTCAGAGACTTCTGAACTGATAAAGTGAATTTGATGGCAGAAAAAGCCATAAACTTTTCAAAGATACAAAAGATACAAAATTCATGTTGCAGCATTTGGGTTTTTATCCTCCTATGGATTTGAATACGTGTGGTTTTTACTAATTTTTGTTATTTTCTTATACTTTATTCTTTTGAAATGCCTAGTCCGTAGCATCTCTGAATACAGGTCTTCTGTTAGCTGTACTTGGTTAGATACGCTGACAAAATTTAAAGCAATATACTTTTCTTTATGTGTTTCATATACAATTCTGCTTATATTAAGAAAGATAATAAGTTGCATATATTCTCAAATGAAATTATTAAACCAATCATATTGTTGGACACTATTTAAAGCCCCCAGAAAATCCTTTAGGGTCCTTTTGACCAAGATCTGACTATCTAAAAATTAGTTTCCATGATCTCTATTGTTTCCGGTAAAGTCTCTAGGGCCAGAAATAATATAGTCCATAGGCAGCCTGTACTGAATTTTTCTGCTAACACCCAAACTGTCTAATACTAGTATATAATGCCTTGATAACCAATTTTTTTTCTTGCTAGATATTCAAAGCACACCAACTCAGCACATTCTGTGATTCTGTGATTTGTGGGTTTGAACATTTCAGTATTTTCAGTGCATTTTATTCGGTCGAAGTACAAATATAAGCTTTATGTTGGAAGCTTCTACATGAAGAATAAATACCAATTTAAGAGACCTCAATCCATCTGTCAATTTTGTTTAAGACTGATTGGGTAGGATCTGTTGTCTTTGCATCTGTATCATCCACATGCACCGTCCTATCGTCAGGTCATAAGAGATTAAGCGTTAGGTCTTAGCACTCAGATGTTAGGTGAAAATTCCATTTGCATGTCCTTAGAAGATAGAAGTGAATATATACAAAAGTCCCAAGTCAGATTTTAACAAGTTTACAACAGGTAGATATTCTCCACACGCGTGAAAGAACAGTACCATTAGCGGCAAGGTGGTCATAGATAAGGGCAGAGCAATTATAAATAATCAATGAGTAGTTCTAAACCAAGAAAAATTAAGATGTGCCACTCTTGTTTTGGCATTATGTGGGTTTTGGTTGGTTGGTTTTTTTTTCTCAGAAGGGAAAATAAACATACTATAAAAGTATATACCAAGAAGCTAATGAATTTGAGAAAGAAGCAAAATAAATTGCAGCTCAGTTTTACGTACTAAAATTCACTCAGTACAGAGAAGCTATTTTCTTCCAACATCTCTGAAACAACTAACCCATTATGTTCTGCAATTAATAATGCACTTTCCTAGAAGCTGTGCCAAAACTACTAGCGTATGATTGAAGAACTGCGAAGTTCATGTAAGAAGAGGAGAAAGATTATGTCAAGTAAAAAGCATTAGGTTAACATTAATAGGTTATAAGGCTTAAAATCAGCTTTGAAAGACAAAATTTTTTTTTTCAATTGAAGTCAATGACAGGAAACAGAAAGAAAAATAAAAAAGGCAAGTAGGGATCTGTGATAAATGAGCACTGATTTTTTTTTTTTTTTTAACCTATTTCCCAGATTAGGGAATTCAGTAAATATGTCTAACTGGGCTTCAGTAAAGAAATTGATATGTTACATGGAAAAGCAGGGTGACAGAATTGAGCTGGGTCAATGCAATGAAGCTCAATAACATAAAAATGTGTGTCAAGTCAGGTACTTTACACCTATATCTAACATTTTTTACATTTTGCAGGAATCTCTGAAGATTCACCCCCTCTGATTATAGATATTCATTTGGTTCATAAATCATGAATGAAATCATATCTGTTTCCCTTTTAAATGTAAAGGATTTTAAAGGTAAAGGATACTCTTTCAGAAATTATAGGCAATACAGTACCTTGCTCGTATCCTACCTTTGTAAAGTGTTCAGTCAGGATACCTCTTTTCAGGAAAAAAGAAGTTTGAACTGGAGTAATAGCAAATGAAGTTTACTAGAAAGATGAGAGAGAGCTCTGGGCCCAGGAAAGAGATGAAAGGAGCTTGTCTTCTTTGTTTTTGTCAGTTTGTCCAGTTATAACAAATGTCACAGAGACACAAGAACCAAGGAGGAAGTAACTTACTTAAATTCTATAAAAAATTACTAAATATGAATTACCTACTTAAAATTATCATTTTTATTCCAAATCAACAACAAAATTGCATGTAAAAGCACAAAAAGACCCAGAATCTCTTTAACACTTCTGTTTCTCTTAAGAGATACTCTACAAAAGTATGCTCTCCTTGTAGAACATCTGATACATTTTCACCTAGTCAGTCACTTAAATGAAAGCAGTAAAGACAATAGGTACTGGAATCTGTTGAAGGAAGGTAATTTTGTCTCAACCTAGACATCAATTAAAAATCTGACACAATACAATAAAGTGTTTCTTTACCAAAGGATGAAAAGAATATGACAAGGACGTGTTCATTTTAGGCAAATGAAACAGTTCAAGGGCTGAAGCTACACCAATTTTTTTTTCCGATGATAAAACAGCAACACTTTACACATATAGTCAACTTGAGCCCTGCACAAAAGGAGACAAAGAAATATTTTTGCTAGTTTTCTGCTGTTGAAAGATCTTGAACATTCTGTATTGAGTGAGGAGTAAGCTGAACAAGATTCTGTTCCTCTCATGCAAATCTTCATATAGCCCTCACCAAACTGACAATAAATGTGGATAAATGTGCTTAAATATTTAAGAATTTTCCATGTTAACTTAAAAAAAACCTGGTGATTTTAAAAAGGTAAGAATAGGAGAAATAATTAGCGAGTTGGTAAAGCTGTCATCCTAGATATGTTTCTAGCTAAATTTTTTATGTCGTTTATTTCAAACTCACTAGCTCTTTTAGTCAAAATAATTTAAGAATGTGGAATTATCACAAGTGGAAAATGTCTAGTTGTGTCTCACCCAAATGTCATAGACAATACAAGAGGTTTCCCATAGGTGACTGTTGAAGCTGTTTTTAAACCTCACTTATAAAATTCTCTCTTAAATGTTATTTCATATTGGAAAATCACACTCCACCCTTCCCCACCTATATCAAATTATGCTAATCCAGGTGTGATTTTACTCTGTGTAGAAAGACACATATAGTAAACCTGAACTGATTTACTGAGAAGAAAAGCAGTCAGGAGGAATGATCAAATTTTTTTGATTCAGCAGCTGTGCCGCATAAAGTTTGAGCGGAAGTTTGTTATGCCAAAAAAGACAATCTACTGCAAAGGACAAATAATTCTCATGTAAGTGAAACAAAAAAGATACAACCAGATATATAAGCATTCATGAAAATTCCCTAATCTCTTCTTCTTTGATATGAATGATTAAACTCGAAGTCCTTGTCCTGTACAGAAAGCTCCAATGGCTTCATTTTTGTGAATAAATTGAAAATTCCAAGATTCAGCACACAACTAAAGACATTTAGACGGACTAACATACACAGAATTATAAAGTTTACTCTGAGGACTTGCTACCAAGAAGCTTATTAATGTCTTATTTTTTACCCTTATGCAAATATTCATTAGAAAATGTAAAGGTCTCTATTCCACTGTAGAAATCCCAGTAGGCTTCATTAGTTCTTACAGAAAAAATTAAAAAAACAAAACAAAACAAAACAAAACAAACAACCAAAACCAAACCAAATCCTCTTTTGCATAGGAATCTATTTTCTTTATCAGCAATACCTGTAGGTATGCTGTTTACTGAAATGCTAAATATGAACAGCAAACTGTGGATGTGACATATGCAGAAGAAATCTGCTGGTGTAAAGGTAGAGGAAGCCTTCCGCCAGTTCAATTGCCGGACACTTGGCATCAAGTCCTCACTTTCTCTTCAAGGGAATTCTGACCTTGAATGCCTATGTAGACTGAGATTAACTCAGTTGGTTAGAGCATGGTGATAATAATGATGCCAAGGTTGTAGGTTCAACTCATGTATAGACCATCCTCTTAGGAGCTGGACTTGATTCTTTTGGGTCCCTTCTCTCAGAATATTCTGTGATTCTATATAGTCATGAATAAAACTCACTTAAGCTAGCTTTGCTTGTAGTTTTAATTTTTTCAGGCTCCAAGAACCACTTAGACAATTGCAGTTGACCCATTCTGTTCCTGTCTTTTCAAGACACTGTAATGATGTCAAGGTTATTTGACTAGAGATAGTTTCATAATGATTAGTAACTATTCTTTCATTAAGTTCTTTCATTTATTTCTGATGACGTCTAATTTCAGCTGCTCTTTTATGATGTCCTATGTTTGTCAACAGTGTCAAAATAGCAACAGTGTGCTTGTCAATTCTGTTATCATCATTAAATACTGGAATAATATTGAGTTGATCCTATCTGCTATACTAGGGGAGACGTATAATGCATGAGAAAGTTGTAAAAAGGAAAGCTTTTTGATATCCTTGCCACTGTGCTGAGCAGTTCCAAAATTCCCCCTCAGCATCACTTGTTGAGAATTTTGGCTTCTATTAAGTCATTTTTTTCTATTCATTAGATTGAAAATATTAAAGTCTGTTTTAATCCTTCTCACCAAACAGAATCAACCACTGTGATTGTTCACCACTGGATGAGTTTTAGCTGCTGTCCTCCCGGATGTAAAATTTGTACATCACCTAAATATTTTCATCTATTCTTTTAACCTCAGGGCAGATACGTTAGAATCTATCATGTTAGCTCTATCAAGCGTATAAGACATTTCCTTGAAACCCATCTAGGCATCTGAAGGCTCTCCCGTCCCAAGCAAGGTAGGGCTACGCAGGCAAAGCCTATCTGTATGACCTACTTAGGTTCTGGAAGTGGGCTGGTAACAACCCACTTTGGGCTGGTAACAACCCACTTCCAGAAGGGTAGCAGTCAGAGGTGCATTGCTCTGTTTCAATTATTTCTTTTTTAAATCAGTTCAAACATACTTCTTTTTCTATGAAATAATCCAGATTCATAATTAAATGAATAACCAGATGAGAATGGCAGCACCATGTTCAGTTATATGCAAAAACTGTTTCCAGGTGGAAAGCCTCAAATGACTGTACAATTACAGTTAACCTACATTACTGAAAAAAATTTAACCATAAATATTTTTTTCACTTCTTTGTTTCTTTTTTTTGTTAAGCAGTTCTTGTCTCTGAACTAGAAAGCTTTCAAGAAGTCCTTTACATTACTAAGTCTTGATGCTTGTAAGAAAAAGCAAAGTTTTTGAATTGTATCTATCCCCTGTAATACGAAGAAAATCGGAAGTACCTCTAGGGAATTGCATTACTCCTTGCAGATAGCTCTTGGCAGTGCTTGACAAATATTTTCAAAAGTTTTGGTTAATTTAGGAGTTTTCTCCATAGAATCTTCCTAACAGAATGATAGCAAAAAGGTTCATTGTTTGACCACATCATGGTTTAACCACAGATGGCAGATAACTATTACACAGTGGCTCGCTCGTTCCCCTCCACAGTAGGGTGAGGAGGAAATCAGAGGATAAAAGGGCAAAAATGAATTAATTCCTTGTTTTGTTTTGATTAAGCACACAGCTTTTGCTTTACCTGTTAAGCTGTCTTGATCTCAATCCAAACAAAACAAGGCACTAACTAAAAAAAAAACCTGCACTAACTAAAACCTGTCTGTGTCATCACCATTCTTCTCAAAACATAGCAATGGACAAGTTACTAGAAAAAGTTAAAGAAAGTTAACTGCACCCCAGCCAAAACCATTACAGACTATCATCTATTTTGTTCTTCATCTTCTTACCTTTTCAAAGAGATTTAAGCTATACTTCAATTGGTCTATTTTAGCCTTATGATAAATATGCTGTATTTATCCTTGTACATTCACAGACTGGATCATCTTTACAGTGTGCACTACTGGGGCTCCTTCTTCAGACCTACTGAAGTGTTTGTAGCTCTTGGTTTATCACTATAGCAAAAAGAGGGTCACAGTTACAATACATTTGAGGAGAAAGCAACAAGCAACAGCAGAAGACAGTGAATGACATTACTTCCCAGTTATGATGGGGGAACCAGATCCATCTAACACAATCCAGCCTCTGCTTCTGACCAATACTGGGCTGTTACGAAAGAGCAGAAAGCAGACAGGTCTACAGTTTCTTGCTCTAGACCTTCCAAAAGATCTGTAAGACATTTGTCTTAACTGACATCTTTCTTCTTTGTTCTGCAGTGTGGGGCTACAAATGTGAAACCAGAGAGAAAAATCTGTGCAGTGATGATATACTAATGCCACAATGTGTTCTAATAGTTTTCTCTTCCAGATACAGGTGAATGACAAATGGGGTTATTAGCAACCACTCATGATAGAAAGTGTTAAACTTTTTTTCCAGAACATTTCCTTGGCTATAGTTTAGTTCTTGATTCAACTACTACAACTACCCCCACGTCGGGTCTCACCATAGACTTCAAACTTTCTGTAACATACTTTTCTTTAATATACAGTAGACCTTATATAAAGTTCAGCAAATACAGCCTAGGACCCCAGATTCATCAACAACAAGCTCATTACCTGAATCTCATTTATCCTTAAAAAGTGATATGGTACCCTATATTTAAGAAATTATCTTTACATGTGTACAAATTAAAATGACCGAAACAAAGTAACTCTAATTCTGCATTTCCCAACTTTTGAGTTGTTTTATTTTTTCAATTTTTATTTGCCTTTAAGAATACTCTTCCTCTAACTTTATCCATGTTTTGCAGGGCACTTCAAATGGAAAAGAGTCAGGTGGGCCTCAATCTTAAAATATACTCAATATATGACAAATTTTCACAGCCTCCTCTATGCTAGACATGCATGATTCTCCTGGAGGGAGATGTCTGTGGAGACAGGGAAGGATCTTCTACAAAACAAAAGACGTGTATGTTGTTAAATTTATAGAGATGATCTGGACAGTCTTAAGTTCCAAATTATGTTTCATCCTGCAGGTTTCAGAAATATGTCAAATGCATGCTGAGAAGTACTTTGATAGCATAGTTTTAAACTTTCTTGAATAACAAGTTTATTGGCTTTGAGGGATTTTGATACTCATTTTTGACCCACAAATGTAACAGAAAATGAAAATACAGCAAACCAATAACTAAATGCCAACAAGAAATACTGTGAACTTTAGATAAGTAATGAGATACTTAACTTTAAATATTGCCAAGGACAGAAATAGCCAAATGCAGTTATAAAAAAAAAATAAATAACCCAAACAACCAACCAAACAAAAGAAATTTGAGGATAGAGAAATAGTATAATTGTATTGTGCTGCATGATATGGTATGGAAGCAAAGAAGGAAGCATGAGAACCACAAGAAGCCCAGAATATGAATTTAGCTTCTAGCAATCTCCCTGAATCCTAAAACTTTCCACATCAACCATAACCTAAAGCAATTAAATTAATCCTCTGATCTTTTCCAAAATCAATGTGATTTCACCAATCCAAATACTGAAGCTTTAGTTTCAGTATAGGTGATCAAGAACTGAAGTATGTTCACTGCACATCTGAACCTGAGGCTAAGAATTAGCAGCAAGATTTTGGCCTTTGCCCACATTTGTATGCCTCTCTCAGTGTGAGACAGAAAGTGGTCAGCAATAACTTGATATCTGAAAGCTTTGAAATCTGTTTTTTCCAACCTTTGCTTTCAAAAAACATTTGAATCTTACCTTCTTACGAGAGTTTATGTCAATTAAAACTCATTGTCTGCTAATGCTGCTCTACACCTTAATTAAAAGTACGCACAAGAACATACTTTCCAGTTTTCCTGACTCTCATAATAGACAATATAGTTACGAAACCTAATTATCAGTTTTCAAGTGTGATCATGGCACATGTGGGACATGTTTCCTTTTCATTGCTTTGTTAATTGGATGCAGATATTTTGTTTAATTTGTTTTCTACCCATAAGGGATGAGGATTAGGTTAATGAGAAGCAAAATACTCACAGAGTTGAGAAAAATTCATTGCAGAGTTTCAGAGAAAGTTATCTTGCTTTTTTTTTGTTTTGGTTTTGTGTTTTTTCATCCTGGGTTGCTTCTCTGTCTTGAATATTGCCCTAAAACTCTTTTCATAATAATTATACAGCCCTTTAAAAGAACACAAGAAACTTAGGCCATGCCTTGTCCAGACACAGCAAGGCAGCAGAGAAATAAAGGCAGAAAAGAGACAGAGAGAGAACAAATATTGTCAGTTCTTTGATCCCGCATTGGTCCTGCTGAGTGGATGGTGCAGAGCTGGGATAGTGAGACAAAGAAAGAGAAACAGAGAGAGGAAAAAGGGAGAGAGGGAGGCCAATCCACTTCCTTTTATAATTAACCTGGTATACCCTTCTTGTGTTGTACCATTTTGTTTGCCTGTGTGCCACCAACCTTTCTGAGACCTTGTTCAGGAAGGGAGTTGGGGTGGAATTAGGAGGGACTGGGAACACACTTCAAGGAAGTAAAGGAAGGTGGTTCAGAGCAACACCTCCCCACCTCTGTGGGACCCTGTCTTCTAATAACAGCTTTCCCCTTGTCACAGTCAGAACACTTGAGAAAAAACGGGTTTGCATGCAGTCCCCCCACACCTAGGAATCCTTCTTCTCTGCAGAAAGGCTACTGTATGTATTTCGATTATTAGAAAGTCCTGAGACAGGGAGAAAAGACCTGACTTCAAGTTGGTAATTTAGGTGAATGAAGACTTTGATGGTTTTATCTACAGACAGTGTTTCTTGCGGAACAGATCACTTGTTATATGTGGCAGATATGATTCCTGTGCCTTGAAAGGCAAATGTATGCAAAAATAAAGGAACAAGCTTACTCAAGTGGAGCTTTTTTGGTGTCTCAAATTAAAAATGGTCATATAAATCCACTGGTTTTGATAAAAAACAGTAGATAATTCCAGCATTGTCAGCACAAATACCACTGTAAATAGGGTTCAACCAAAAAAAGTTTTCGGAATTAAAACCCTGTTACCTAGGTAAAAATCAAGGTCCAGAATAATACTCTGCAAACAAATGTTCTACTAAAAAGTCCAAATCAGTAATTTTAATTACAGAATTTTTACTCTATGCTAAAACATTATTAAGGATCAATTAAAAACAGAAGTAATTTCTCTAACAATGTATTTCCTTTCTGCAATGTTTAAGATCCTAATCAATTCTACTCTTAACCTCATCAAAAGACAAATGCAAGCCACTGATGTCATTCTTATTTCCCATAAAAATAAATTAATAGGAACAAGCTTCTTTGCAAGACATCGAAAGTAATTCCTTCAATTATTTCTTTCCAATATGCAATAAAAATTCATTAAGCTCAGCTTTATTCTGAAATTTCAGTGCAATTTATTCAATAAGTTTATTTTAATTCACAAACAAGTTAATTACCCCAGGTCCTGTTCCTCACAGTTTCTCTAAGACAAGTTTCTCCTTAATTGAATCTACATGCCTTCCTCCATCTTTAAAAGCTATAAATTTCTCTTGCATCATTTGAGATGCTGGCCATGAGCAAAGGGCTAGATCCTTAAATGGCACTTGCTGTACGCCAAGAGATTTACAAGCATCAGTCACATTTCAGAATTAGCCACAAACGGAGCTGTTCTTCACAACTGCTGTAGTCTCAAAGCAGAATTTACATCAATAATTGCCTAGGTTTCACAAGGAGTCAGCAAAGCAAAACTTTATGTTTCTGTCCCCTATTCTGTTCTTTTGGCATTGGTGATGTGTAAGCATCAGCACTGCGAGTCACACAGAGATATTAGCATGAACTACAGGTGGATTAATTTTCCCTCTCAAATACTTCACAGAAAAAATGAGTGTATTCATAAAAGTTACAAGACCTTGTAATGTTTTTGCTATTTAAGCCTGGTATTACACATTCCCCTTTCCCTGTCAAAATGAACCTTTTGCACTTTTCTGTAGATGATGAGAGACTAAAACATTGCCTTTCAGAAAGTCATTCCTGTTGCCTTAACATAGGTTTATTTTCACAAAGATCATTAAAGCATATAGAAAGACTCAAGCCTTGAAGAGCATATCTGTACCCTTTCCAGAAAGCACCTGTGAGTCCTCAGGCTACCGTTTCAGGACCCTGCAATCAAGCACATAAAAGTGAGCATCACTGCCTCCTCTCCACACCTGCCCATCCTCTTGCTCAGGAATGCAAACACCTTGCTGTGAAAAGCTACTACAGAAGTGCAGATTGAACTGACAAATATTTATGGAGCCTGGCATTCTTTGTGGGGAATGATTTTCAGAAAGTACTGCCTCTAAAATGTGTAGTCTACTAATTGAAGGTGTCCTGGTTTGGGACAGAAGGTAACAGAAGGTAACAACCTACGTTTGAAGGTAAGAAACAAAAATGAGTGTCATTCTTCAAATGGCTAGGCATGGGCAGCGTTAGAAAAATATGAAAAATATAGTTAATAAAAGTCATAGTGTAATGAAATAGAGAATTCAAATTCTATTTTGTTTAACTTTTAGGCAAGATTATAATGAGTTAAAAATAATCACATTAAATTTTAACCCTATAGATTCTTTTCTTCCCATTCCTTTAACATTCATCTTGCTTTCAAATATATATGCGCTAGTGATATTGGGCAGTTAGAAAGGATTCAGCCTTCCTTCTCTCTTTACTCTTTTGACTTAACATTGTCAATAAGTGATTATCGTCCTGTCATCAAACAATAAGAGATCTGAAAAGTAGAAATCAGTAAAAATGTCCAGCTGCAGACAGAACCCTTAAAAAGCTCTGTAGGCAATTGTTTTTATTAATGTACTTCTCTAACATGGCCAGAAAGCTAATATATTCCCCAAAATTATTTTCCATTTATAAACAGTTAGGCACTGGGTCTAGCCTTGCAAGGTCAAGGAATGATGGATCTCGTGTCCAGACTCTGATGAATTCATTTCTGTACCAAAATTTTCTTCATGGGCAGGTCTGAGGACAAGACATATTCAATGCTTAGCAAAGTAAGGATGCCTACAGCCCTTTGCGCAACCCTTGAAGCAAAATGCCTCCCAAATGTTATAGGACTTACAGTTGCTTTGTGGCTTTAAACACCTTTTTGATTATCCTGGCTAATAAGAAAGTCACCTTTAAGCCATCACTGCTAAGTTTATTCTGAAGTCATCAGAAAAGAAACTGAGTCACTATGATAAAAAAAAACCTTAAGAGAAATGTGATTGTAAATTGATTGATGTATGGAGTGTTGTTCTAACTGAGAATACTAAAGACGGTAATGTGTTGAGAAGTCAAATAGATAACCTAGAAAAGAGATCTGCTGCAAAAAGATTTATGGGAATTTTTGAAGACATGGCAATAAGAAAAACTAATTTTTATTATTAGCACTGTATTACAATAATTTGTAATACAGTATAACAAATCTTTCTGATGAAGTTGCACTCTCTTCCTACTTCTACTGCTTTGATTGAAAGCCAACGTTACAGGGGATTGATATTTTTCACATTGCAGTGCCTTTTACCCAAACTCTCACACTGATTGATGAGCTACCTAGTAATCATTTCACCCAACACTGAAATCTGGTTACTTTTTCTGTGCAAATCAAGAGTACTCTGTGACAGTAAAAAAAAGCACTGAACTGCTGCTTTCTGGGGCCCTTACCCAGGATGTTGTGAAGACTGTCAAGGTCTGTCTAATCCTTTGACAACTACAATCTGCTGTGCTTTCAGGTGGGCACCAAGGATACTGCCAGGAGCAGTCTGGACAAAACCAATGCAGACAGTCACAGGTATGAAGGCCCAGGTAGTGTTTTACTCGCTCCTGCTGTAGAGGGAAAAGGGTTGTTAAGAAGGCATCACTGATACTGCATGTCATCAATTGGCTGCAGAACTGGTATCAGCAACATTTTTAGTTTCCATGCCTGCAGGATGCTGCTTGGCCATAAACATCTTCTTGGGAGAGATGAGATCCAGCTGAGTAAGTGGAGCAAAGGTATCTTTTCCAGCAGGATGACTGATCTGGTATGATGGGTTTTAAAGGGGGAATGAGGGCAGAGGAAGAATTAGCGGCAGCCTTCTGATGAAGGGATGTTCAGGGTTGACAAGGAAAGAACCGAGAGAAATTTGAAGGAAAGCAAACACAAAATCAACAAAACCAGGACTGGAAAGTGTGACTTCAAATATTTTCATAGAAGTGCTTAGCAGCTACCATTAAATGGAGGACTAAAATCACAAAACCCTGTTTTGACCAGAAGATGCGGGTAACCCACATTCTTGTTAACAGATCCCTTGGGATGGATTAGAGTCAAAATACACTGAATGATCAGTGTTTATAGATATATGTAGTGTTTATTTTAGAACAATTTAGTTGCAATGGAAAGCAGCTATGTAGGTGTTTTGGTTAGCATTATCTATAGTAATAGAGCAATAAAATATTTAAGGAAAAGAAAGAAAGAGAAAGAAAGGATAAGAATAGAAAGGCATCACCACCTGTGGATCCAGCAGCAAGACTTGATTGTTGCTGTTTAGTTGTCTCTTGGTTGAAGTGAGGGTCACAGTCTTGATCCATCAGAGGCTGGGGAAAGCCCATGAAACAAAAAGTTCATTGGGTTAATACACATTTAGGTGGAAACACCCAGGTACCTCCACTGAGAGTGGAGCTTTACTCTGTCTGTCACAATTCAGTGAATTTTGCACAGTCCTCTGGTGGAAGTTCCCAGAAATGAGGCAAGGCAATGTTTCAGGGGCATGTGATGGTTTATGATGCCCTCTAAGACACAATTGTTGCCTCTCACTTCAGCATGGTTGAGCCCCTTCAGAAACGATGAATACTTCAGGCCCACTTGTGAATGTCCCACAAAAATGTAAATCCCCCAACTCCTTCCCTGGGCGAGCAGAGGGAGGCGAGGGGAAGTTTTACGATTGAGCCAGTCATCGAAGGGAGGACATGTATGACAAAAGCACTATCCCACCTCTGCAGGGCCTGCTTCTTACCAGTCTTCTCCCTTATCTGGCTCAACATCCAGCACAAAAATCTCTCCTCCTCCCTCTAGGTTTGTAAACAAAGCACCCTACCACCTCCACGAATGACAGAATGTTTTGAATCATTAGCCATTAACATTCCAGTCTCTCACAAACCCAAACACGAAATAGGATGGTTTTGGAAAATTAGCATGCTGGAGTGTGTCTTTGAACCATCTGAACACTAATGCACACAGCGTGGGGAACAGATACAAGGAATTAGAGATCTGATGCAGGTGAAGGGCTGCAGTCTTGCTGAGATCACAGAGACGTGCCGAGGCAGCTCATGGGGCTGAAGTGCTGCAACGGAGAGATTCAAACTCTTTAGGAAGGATAGGGTAGGAAGTTTTGCTTTATGTGAGAACAGCTGGAACATATGGAATTCTGTGACTTTAGTAAAGAACCAACTGAGAGGATAGGAATTCACAAGTGGACCAGTATGGATGACAATATAGTGAGTGTCTGCTATAGACTCTCTGATCAGGAAGAACAAGCAGATGATTCCTTCTATAGAGAACTAGAAGTAGCTTCTTGTTCGCAGGCCCTGGTCCTCCTGGGGCACTTCATCCACCCTATTTTCTCCTGGAGGATACAGGAACAGCAGAGCAGAACATAAACGATCCAGAAGTTTCCTGGAGAGCATCGAGAAAGAATGCCTGGTGGCAATGACAGAGGATCCAACAAGGAGATGTGCTTTGCTGTAGCTAGTACTCACAAACAAGAAAAAACTGGTTGAGGTTTGAAAGCTGATTGCAGTATTTAACAAAAGTATTTATACGGCTTTATCAAGAGTGATCTATCCCAGTGGGCAGGAAATAAGATTAAAATGTCAGGACAGGGATGAACAAGTGTCTCCTAAGAAAACTCACACATAAAAATAGAAAAAGAAAGAAGGTCAAAACAAGGGCAAATAATCTGGGAGGATCATAGAGACACTGTCTGAGCATGCTTAAGAAAGTGTAGTTAGAGAAACCAAAACCTGCCTGGAACTGATACTGGTAAGGGATGCCAAAGACACTAGCTAATTCTCTAAATCAATAAGTGGGAATGAGAATATTAGAGGAAATGTAGGCCCCTTGATGAACGTGGCAAGAAATCTGGTGACATAGGATATGAAAAGGCGGAGGTAATGAACGCCTTCTTCACCTCAGAATTTGTAAGCAAGTCTCGCCTTCAACAATTCCAGAGCTGAACCAAATGCACTCCAGACTGCTCTTCCAGCATCAGCCATTCTGTGATTCTGAAAGTGTTAATGCAGTGAGCTCAGCCTGTCTTGGTTCATTTACCCCTAGATACAAAACCGATTTCGGAGAGTGCCTACCAGCTACATGTGACATAGAGTGACTGACTGTGGGGTATAGTTGGACCTTGAAGAGTCCTGGAAAGAAATGCCACCTCGCAGGACCGCCGAAAACTTGGGAGTTTCACTATGTGTGTAACACATGGGGCCACTGGCCCCATATTCCTTTGCAATGACAGAGAGTGGTGCAAAATCTGAAGTGAACTGGATCATTGGAATCCACCTCAGTGATTGTAAGAAACATTGTCTCTCTTCAGTTGCCCTCCAGCTTCTAAGACCCATGCTGGGCAAGACCCTGGCAACTCGTATTTGGCCAGTGGAAACCCAGATTACTGCTTTGCTGGATACACTGGTGGAATTTTGGATTAACCCTGCTGTCAATAGAGTAATAGGACGGCACAGCACATAAAATGATATCAATATCTAATTCAGACATTGATTTATAATTTCCAAAAGATTCTGGCACAATAGAAACAAAGCCATAAATTCAACCTCTCACATGCTGCCAGTAGAAAGGACATGACAGGAAAAGGTACAGAAAAAGAACAATCCACGCAAAAAAAGTGTATTGCATTTGCACAACTGAATGATGAATGTATATTTTTGCTGTGGTGCAACATGGTTATTATAATGGAATTTTATCAACTTTTCTTGACATATACATCCTAAGCCAGAAACTCCTCAGAAAAGTTATTTTTCCCTTATTTTATCTTTACTAACATTGCATCCATCAGTCATTACAATGACCCAACAGACTTACATCTAAGCATAGAATGAAGCAGCAGTTCTTTTTATTACTGGACAGTAAAAGAGAAGACAGAGACACAATCCTGTTAAATCAGCATTCAGCAACTCTGTTTCTTACCTTCTGATTTACTCTCAATGCATTTCCAGTGTTGACAAGCCCATTTTTCATCACTATGTTGAATGATTAGTATTTATGAAAATAAACATGTAAGATACACATTTTTCTGTACCTTGCCTCATTTGTCAGGAGATGAGATAATTCAATGCAATTAGGGTGATGACAGAGACTGATGGTAAATGATCATACCAAAAGATTATTATTGTTTCTTTTTAGTATTGGCATGCATTATACAGTCAGTTGCATTAGCCTAAAATTTCTTTGGGAATTATAATCAAGAAATATCAGTTATATGGAGTTCACAATGGCCTAAATTTTCTTATTTCCAGGAGCAAATGGGAAGGGGAGGGGAGGGG
>VZTF01009444.1:383111-401055 GCA_013397755.1 Cnemophilus loriae
AAGAGCTCTACTAGGAAGGATACTGGATCTGATGGTCACCAAGGTAAGGGAGCGAACCAGGGACATCAAGACTGGAGGCAGCCAGGGCTGCAGCGACCATGCACTGGTGGAGTTTGGAGTCCTGAGGGATATGGGTCAGGTAAGGAGTAAAGTTATGCTCCTGAACTTTTGGAAAGCAGACTTCCAGCTCTGCAGGGAGAGAGTCAGTGGGCTCTCCTGGGAGACTGCCTAGAGGAACAAGGGAGTGGAACAGAGCCAGCAGATCTCTAAGGAAGTCTTCCATAGAGCACAAGAGCTGGCAATCCCCAGGAACAAGAAATCAGGCAAGGAAGGCAAGAGACCGTCATGGCTGGTAGGGAACTGCTGGTCAAACAAAACCAGAAAGCAGCAAATGCACCATCATCTGAAGCTGTGACTGGTGATCTGGGAACGGTATAGAGATGAAGTTTGGTTGTGGACGGGGTGAGAAAGACTGAGATGAATCTGGAACTGAAACCAGCAAGGGGCACAAAGATGAACAAGAAGGTCTTCTATACGTATGTCAATCAGAAAAGTCAAAGAATTTGTACATCCCTTATAAACAATGCTGGAAAACTGGTAACAGTAGTTGAGGAGAAGTCTGAGAAACTCAACAACTTTTATGACCCAGTCTTCAACAGGAGCCTGTCTTCTCACACCTCTACAGGGGATGGACAACAGGATGGGGACTGGGGGAACAGTGTCTCTTCCTCTGTAAGTAGAGATCAGATTCATGACCACTTGAGGAACCTGAATGTTCATAAGACTATGAGACCTGGTGAGATGCATTGGGAACCAGTGAACCTTGATTTGAGAACTAGAGTTCTGAGGCAATTGGCTGATACAGTTGCCAAGGCATTCTCCATGACATTTGAAAAGTTGTAGTTGTCAGGTAAAGTCCCAGGCACCTGGATAAAGGGAACATTGTACTCATCTTTAGAAAGAAAGATTCTGGGAAGTAGCAGCCTCTCAGCCTCACCTCTGTGCCTGGGAAGATCATGGAATGATCTTCCTAGAGGTTATGCTTAGGCTCATAGAGGACAGGGAGATGATTTGCAGCAACAACCACAGATTCACCAAAGAGGGAACCAAGCTACTGGCCTTCTATTGTGGACTTACTCCATCAGTGGAGGGAAGGCTACAAGTGTCATTTATGTGGACTTCTGTAAAGCTTTTGACACAGTCCCCCACAACATCTTTCTCTCTGAACTGGAGAGAGATGGATTCAATGAGTAGACTCTTGGATCATTAAGAAAGTAGCTGGACGGTCACATCCAGAGGGTAGTGGTCAAAGGCTCAGAGTGCCAGTGGACATCAGTGACAACTGGAGTCCATCAGGGATTCGTGTTGGGACCAGTGCTTTTTAATATCTTCATTAATGACATAGAGAAAAGGATGATGTGCACCCTCAACAAATTTTTAGAGGACACCATGCTAAGTGGTGTTGTTGACAAACCTCAAGGATGGGGTGCCATCCAGAGGGACCTGGACAGGCTCAAGAACTAGGTCTATGAGAACCTCAAGAGGTTTAACAAGACCAAGTGCAAGGTGCTGCACCTGGGTCAGAGCAACCCCCGGTACTAACACATGCTGGGGATGAATAGATCAAGAGCAGCCCTGCCAAGAAGGACTTGGGGGTGCTGAGGACAAGAGGTTGTACATGACCTATGTGCACTCACAGCCCAAAAAGCCAATTGTGTTTCGGGCTGCATCCAAAGCAGCGTGGGCAGTGGGGCAAGGGAGGGGATTCTGCCTCTGCTCTGCTCTGCTCTGCTCTGCTCTGCTCTGCTCTGCTCTGGTGAGACCCCACCTGGAACCGTGCATCCAGCTCTGGGGTGCCCAGCACAGGAAGGACTGCAATCTGTTGGAGCGAGAGCCACCAAGGTGATTAGAGGATAGGAGCATCTCCCATGAAGAAAGTCTGAGACAGTTGAGGTTGTTCAGCCTGGAGAAAAGAAGCCTCTGAGGAGACCTTTTCATGGTTCTTAAATAATTAAATAGGAATAAGAAGAATGGGGACAGACTCTTTAGTAGGACCTATAGCAATAGGACATAAGACAATGGTTTTAAACAAAAAAGGATTAGACTAGATATAAGAAAGACATTTTTTATAATGAAAGTGGTGAGGCACTGGAACTACTTGCCCTGGAAACATTCAAGTAGGGTTGAATGGGGTTCTGAGACACCTGATCTAGTTGAAGATGTTCCCTGTTTATTGCAGGGGCATTGAACAAGACGACCTTTAAAGCTCACTTCCAACCCAAACTATTCTATGACCTCTGATTATCATAATTGTGATAAAAAATACAGGTAGACAATATTACATCAAATCTTAAAAGACAATAAATATAAAGAAGTAAATAAAGGCTTTTTTAATTAATTGCAGATATAATCTGAAGTCCACTGGATTCAGAATAAACTTGCTTCAGACTGGGTTCTGCCTAAATGCTACCATATAGCATGATAAATACTGGGTTCAGATGTTTGGAAGCTTTAAGCAGCTCTTCTATCTGTATGTTATTTCAGCTTTTTTTGTGATTCATGATACCACATAGTACTAATTCTTATGACCTGCTCAAGAGCCACCTTCAGCTGTCATTGTATTGTTGCATTGCTAAACTGGATTTTGTCTCCTAATTAAAATTCAAACCAAAATGTTTCATTTTCTTGTGTGGAATATATAATTTTATTCCAATGATTAAATCTTAAATTCAAAAACTGTTGTCAACTAGCAATGTTGGAACGATGTTTCAGAACTGCTGTATATAAACTGGTTCAGTTTGATGAAGCTGTGCTTTTCTGATCAAAAATTGTGTCAGAAGAATGCTTTATCAGTACAACTACATAATGCACCTCAGGCCTTGCCTCCTTCTTTTCTGATTTAGGATTTCTTTTGATCTTACAAATGATATATAGCTTTATGGCACATAAAAGGAACAAGAGTAGAGTATATGCTTTGTTGTGGAGACTGCGCAGTCTAATGATTTGAATGAAGGTTGGAGAGGAAAGACTAGAGATGGTCTTCCTTCATAGCAGAAATAAGCCAACATAAAAGGAAAGAAGCCACTGAAATTTATGACAGTATTCTGATTACAGCGGGGATTAAGTGTTTTGTTCTAAATTTTAAAGAAACTAGTTTACATATCCCTTTCATTTGCTTGGATAATACTAATCTTACTAACATTATGAGTAGTATCTACTACGAATGCATATTAGTCATCTCGTCAGAAGCTGTAGTTATCAGCATTTACCAGAACCAAGATTTCACCACAAGGTTTTCATATTTTCATAGCATTTGTATTTTTCTATAACCAGGTCCGTGATGGAATCACTTTTCATTTTTTATTAAAAACCAACTTTAAGCATAGTAGTAAAAAATGGTTTTTTTAATTATTTTTCATCCATGTCAAAATGTGTCTTTAACTCATATTTTTATTCATTTATATACATTAATGACCATCTATTCAGCTAAGTTCTTATTCAGTTTATTCAAGTGCATGATAATCATTAAAGATTGAACCTGATTCTCCTTTAGAAATATCCTATTGCATAGGATATTTCTTATGCATATCTATTATATGGATAGGAAATATCTATTATCTTCTAATATTAATTCTATTACTCTATTGTCTATTATCTTCTAATATCTATTATCTATTGTCTTCTAATCTTAAATTATCTTCTAATTTTAAATAATCTAATTTATTCAATCTACTGAAAATAGACTTGCCAGTCAAGTTAGTAAATAAGTGGAGGAAACATCCACTGTTTTCACTCTGCATTTTTGGATAAATAACCTTGTCATCTCTATATACTTTTATCTGCATCAGCTCTTAATTTAGATTGGTAATTGTCTAGGGCAGATTTCATATCTTTTTAATCAAACCATAATAACAATAGTTAATGAAACAATATAAAATATTAGCAGAAAGGTCTAATACAATGCATAGAAAAGTGCATTTGTCTGAGAAAACAACCAAAAAAACCCATAAAAAGTGTTATATCTTTCTTAAGAACTAAATCTCTTAATATTGATTTTGAGCCCAATGATGCTG
Source organism: Cnemophilus loriae (assembly GCA_013397755.1). Lineage (NCBI taxonomy): Eukaryota > Metazoa > Chordata > Aves > Passeriformes > Corvidae > Cnemophilus > Cnemophilus loriae. Next base: position 387,185 of record VZTF01009444.1, read on the forward strand.
AGGTTAAAATACAGCTTTAATGTAACTAAATACTATAAACTAGATCATGTTTGTTGATTTTACGGGTCTTTTTCTTAATTTTACATGATTCTTCAAGCCACTGAGTTCAAATTTGACATCATTTGAAACCATCACCAGGTTGCCCATACAGATACAAAACATTTGCTATAAAATGTGAACATGTAATTCTTAATGGCTGTGATGACAGTGGTTATAAAGTCATAGATTTAGCACGGCTTGTAGATAAAAGAAATTTGTGTACATTCATGCAGCAGAAAGAAATGAGTGCAGGCTGTATGAAGTGTTCCTGAATTGCATCTATAACCTGGATCACTTTGACAGTGTGGAGTAGTAGTGAGCACCTTTTTCCTGTATTCTGTTTGCAGTGCAGTAATGAGGAAATAAAATTGTAGAGAATTAGGACCAAAAAAACTTGATGTGAAGAAAGTAAGATGGTATAAGGCGTACTTAGACTAGGGACAAAAATTATCAGAAATTAAATAGCTAATATGCTAAAACATCATCTAAGGCTATATTATACAATTACAAAATTAATAGATAATAAATATCCTATTATTAATACAAATATATGACCTTTCAGATTAAATCAGGTGTGGGTTGCTGAGAGGTTTTTTCCTCTGAAAAAAAGAAGAACCTATGACCTGAAGAAAAAATTAGAAAATTATCTTCTTCTAATAAGGAAATTTGGAGGTGTTCAGTAACAAATTGGACTCTGGAAACGTGATTTTTGGTTGGTTTTACTAAATGAAATATAATATGCATTGAATACATTTATTTAGATATTGTAAATACTATTCTCTATTTAATATATTGAAGAGGATTTCAGAATTTTCATTTTATTAAATGTTGATTGATAACATATGATCCAGGTATCTTGCAGCCACCAAAACATCCAGTTTACTATCCAAAGTTTGTAGTGCCAGAGCAGTAAACCTGAAGATCCTGTCTGTACAGACAATATTGTCTCTTGTATTTCACCACTTACACTATTTCCCACTTTCATGAAACTTGAGGACTGTAAGCACGACCAGTCCAACAGATGTTCAACATTTCCTGCTTTCCCTGAAATAAAATGCCTGTTCTGATGACTTGAGGGCAGACAATGTTTTCCAACTTAACACTGTTTCAGAATCTAAATGATTAGCTGTATGTTGTTGCATTCTAATTTTTATACTGTGTCTCTCCTTTATTTGGATTTTTCTCAAGCAAATCATCTCTTAGAAGTTCAATACTTTATGTTTGTTCAAAAGTTATAAAACTTCAAAGACATTTTCTATATCCAGTTAATATGCAAAATTAATGTAAATACATCTAAAACACTTCAGATTTTTATTTATTTATGTTGATGTAGTATAAGAAATATGATTTCAGTGTTTTCAACTCTATGGTAAAATAATTATATCCATGTGTTATTTTCTAAAATGTGCTATTTAATTCAACATTCACTTTCAACACACACCATGTACTGTAAGGTACAGCAGTCTGTGCCTTCATGAATGACTTGCTGTGACATACCTGTTATTTATAAATCTAGACACTATTTTGGGAAAGATAATCTGTGATGTGACACAAAGTATTTAAAAAATGGAAAAGCTGGGCTCTAATTTCATCCTGAAATGAGAAAACAGTCTACCAGAACTTCAAAAATCAAAGACAAAAAACCAGAAAGTTTTGATCAAATGATTGTCTTTGAATATATGTGTTACTATGGATACCTGGTTACTAAGGTTACAACCAGATCTGTAAAATAACAAAAGATCATGACAGATGTGATAATTCAGAATCACTGTAGGAATCTATAGCTCTTTGATTCGAACAAAGATTTTCCTTCTTTGACTACGACTTCAGCGTTTCTACTATTATCCATTTTGTGGTGGTTACTCTAGCTTTTAAAAAAAGAACGAATTAGCAAGGATGCATTTAATTGTATTATCTAGCACTGCCATTTATGATTATGAATTCAATCTCTAAAGAAAATTTTACAGTCAAAAAGTATGCAGTTTTTGCTAGAGCCTGGCAATAAAGAAAAATATTTAGTGTCAAGACCAAGTAGAAGCCACAGACACAAGGAAAACAACTTTTCATTCCGAAAAATCAGTTTTCCATCCTTTACTCTTGAGATTTACAAAACTGAGAAGTAGGTGCACATGCTAAGGTTTGCTAAGCACTGCACGCCTTTGTGCTGAAAAATGGTAGAACCTTAGCCCTGAAAAGAACCTGTACATAACAGTGTTCTACCCCACCAAGTAGTACCATGAAGAAATTGAAATAGATGCAAGCACTGGAAGCAGGTATGCCCACAGATATGAGGCTACTTTGGTTATCTTTCTTCAGGGATTTTATAGGGAGCATGTTTCAAAATCTAGCAGGATATCTGTATCAATCACAGCCTTTGAAATGCCCAAAGAAATTCCTCACACAGTCTCGCCCAATACAAAGCCATTCTCATTATCCAAAAATGCCTTTTGTCTCCAGGCAATTTTTACATTGCTTAGGGCCCAGTGGCAGAAGGACAAGAGTGACTAGATCCCAGAGCTGTTAGACATTAGGTATTAACTCTCTTAGGCATGAAACTACAGGATATCAGAAGGGTTCTGTGGCTAGTCCTACACCCACTTGTATAACACCTGTCAATTTGAAAAAGATCACACGTCTCTCCAATCTCCTAAGGTCCCTAGGGTCAACCAGTAGCTTTATCACTGTGTAGGCAAGGAAGTGTGTGCATGGGCATCCATATACCCGTATCTTTTTTGGCTGATGTTTTTTAATATAATTTAATAGGAAAGTTCCTTTTTCAAATTGTGGGTTCTTGCAAAGCTACAGGTCTGGTGTTCACTAATCCATAAGGACAAAGGCCTGACAAGCTTCATAACATGTAGAGTAAAAGAGTAAGATTGTTCTCATTTAAGAAAATTTGACAAATTTTTTCGCAACGATGTAGGAAAAAAAGCAAAAATAATAAGGGAAACGCTTTAAAACTAGAAGTTTGGTCAGCTACCCAAAGTGTGATAGAAATAATCCTTATTTGAAAATATTCTAATTTGAACTATAACACTTTAAAATGTCAATTTTTAGAAGTCCTTTATAAAGTCTGAGCAAATGTAAGGTCAATTTATTAAAGTGAGTTGGAATTTATTAAATACTCTTAATCATAATTAAGCCTTAAATGACATGTGAGATCAATGCAATTGGTAAGAAAACATGACAAATTGGTCTATACCAGAGCTTAGCCATTTAAATATTGGTAGCCCACAGTCTTATGGAACACTAAAAACTAATTACTTGGGAAAAATAAGTATAATATACCCTTGACAGTACATAGAGAAAAAAAGAAAGGAAAACAGAAATTAAGTAAATTACCATATCTTACTAATGGAAAAAACCATGAATATTCAAATCCCTGAAAAAGAAATTGTCAGAGAAAAGGTAAATTTAAAACTTAAAAAAATCCATAGCAACTAAACTTTTAAGGGAATATGATGAGAATTTCAGTCTGAGCATTTCCTCCTGCTCAATAGCACCCTCAGCTCCAAAATAAAAATCAATCTCTATTTCAGACCAGTGATTTTAAAAGTAAATAAAGACATTTAGCAATTTCTTCATAATCAGAACTCTCTGGAAAAAAAATCTGTGTTTTGGAGACCAGCTCTTTAAAGACTTAAAAACATGGAATTAACTGGCTTAGATATCTGAGTTCCAGTTACCAAATCATTATTTTGTTTCAAAATGCAAATTTCTATTAAATAAGTTATTGAAACATCATAGTTTCTTTGTCTTCATCTGAATTCAGAGTGGCAGTTTACAAATATTCTTTATCTCCACTTGAAATCTACAAATGTAGTCTCATGCCTAGCTCTCAGAGAAGATGATGAAACATAACAAAAGTCAGATAGGAAGTTCTATTTCCAGCTCCTCTGAAAGCTGCTTGCACAACCCAAGCAAAGCACAACTTTTCCCATTCTTCTCTTTACCTGTGTGAACTGTACAACTGAAAGGAAAACAAAAACTGTTTCCAAATTCGCATGAACTCCCACACAGAAATTGATATTTACCCTTGGGCAGCTGGATCTTGCTCCAAATAACATCTGTGGAGAACAGCTTTTCTGGCAGCTGTGCCAACCCAGACAAGTACCTCAGATGTAGATATCTGTGTTGTAAACACCTTAAGTTTGGTGATATCAGCCTCTCAGGCTCTCTTCCGCTAGAGAAAAAGCATTTATTTAATTTCATTTATTCATTCACTTGTGAAACAATAAATGCAGGTTTGAGGTAGTTTAGTTGTGAGGAAGAATGGAAGTTTCTCCTCATGGGAAGAAATTGAGTTTCCACATATAAGTCCTTTTCAGACAGCTTCAGAGATTATACAAAACATTGCATATTTTGCTTATTGTTCAAGTAGATTTTAAAATTTTGATGAAAATGTACAAAAGTAGTATAATCATCCAAAGTCCGTGAAGTGATCAACCTTCTGATGATTCGTACGTACACATACAAAGTTTTTAACACACTTTCCATTTAGAAATGTACATTGACATGTCATACCAAAATTGTATATATTTTATCGTTTACTTGCATCAAAACCAACACTAAAAGAACATCAATTTGACCTCTTCAGCAAGGAATTGTAACTTCTGCAACGTGGTTGAAAACAGACTACTTCAGGAAGACATATGCAAGCAGAACGACTTTATAAATTTCCATACTTCATTTCCTCTTAGTAAAAGATACAAGTGACGCCAACATAGTACAAAGGGCTTACCTCCAATGAGATTTTAGCAATAATAAGTGTTTTTCAGCTGATCCATTTCCCACTTGTAGAACACAGTAAACTTCTCTCAAAATATGCTGTGGAATTTGGCTAGGCAGCATTATGAGGAAGATTCAGAGGATGTTGTCAGTAATACACAAACTGCCAAGCTGTATGAATACCCTGAGAACCATATTTACTGCACTGAATGCCCAAAATATGGAAAAATCTAAAAATAAATCTGTATAAAAGATTTTAAGTTAATACTACAGAGATTAATGAAGTAGATTGGAGCTATCCACTGTAACTAGCTTGCTTAAGATCTTTTACACTGAAAGTCCTAACATTAAAATCCTATTTCTATCACTCGGATGCTAACTGTACGGTAATACTTGAGGGAAAAGTAAAAAAAAAAATTGAAGCAATTTGGACTGTCAGAATTATTTAACTGATACGCTCCTCATGTGCCACCATATCTTTTGTTTTCTGCCAGTTAGCCTCACATTAAACTTTTGTATTTTTTCTCTTAATAGAATGGCAGGATAGGAGCAGAGAGGGGCCAGCTTGCAGGCAAGGTAATATATATCTTTAGTGGGACTGGCTTTTGAGCATGTTTTCCAGCTTTGACCAAATTTGACAGTGAAATCAACAAACAGAAAAATCTTAGAATTTCAGACATCAGTTCCTGTCCAGAGGGAATATAAAATTGCCAAAATAAATATTGAGCCTGGTTTTGATCTTAACAGCTGAGGAAAATGAAAGTAGAATAATCCATACTCTTAGAGATTGTAGGACTGATAAACAACATACTCTACTGCACAAAAAAAATCTGTGCTTATGTGTTTGGATTGTCATTTAAAGCTGCACTGAATGGTCAAAACAATGCTTTATGTATGTAAAGAAATAGGGGGAAGAAGTGAATTGGAAGGATAATAGTAAAATGATTCCATTTTGTCCCATGTTGAAATGCAAATGGTTATTTTCCCCCTTAAAGTGCCAATACGGTATGTCAGAAACCTAGATTGTAACTCTACTATCCCCATAACTGAAGTTCTCAAGTCGAAATTTAGGTGAAATGAAGGGTGATACAATAAATTCTTTTGTATTCAAATGTTGCATTGTTCCACTTTGATGTTATAGCAATTACTTTGGGCCTTGCCCTGATATTTTAATTGTCACAGATTCATTTGAAGTGGACAAAATTACACGGATATGGTAATATCTGTCAGATACCCCTTTAAGTTTTACTTTGGGGGAGAGAGGGATTTTTTTTATCATTCCTGTTCTATTCAGTCTGGCGGTCACTGATCTCCACAAAAGGTAATTAGTGGTTTGCAAATAGTATGTGAAAATTAATTTAAACACCCTATTTCAAAATATCAAGTGATGATTATCGTAAATATGCAGCTAAAACATAAAGTAGTGAGGAGCTCAACTATTTTGACACTCTTGATTAAATCAAAGCTTATGTTTCAGACTTCGGCAATTACAATATTTCCCTATGCCAAACCTATCCTAATGTGATTTAACAAACTTTAATTACAGATGTAGTTTACAGTGCTCCTCAAAATATTATCATCCACAAAGTACAAAACTCTGAAATTTGCCAGATATCTGAGTGATGCTTGGATAATGTGACCTACTTTCTTCTTCTCAGAGGCTGTTGTGATGCCAAAAGTGCCCTTAAGCATAAGTAAAGTCTAAATATCTAACACTTACCAAGAAATGTCCTTGCAGCAATGATTTCACACGCAAAATAATTCTATTTTAAAATAATCATAATCCTACAAATATATCATGATTCAAAGCCAAGCACAAAGAACAAGCAAAAATTTTATAATAAAATAAGTAATAAACCTTTTACTTGACAATGAAAAAAGACATTACACAATTGCCTGAGACAAACAGAGCTAATGTTAAAATTTTCCACGCTCACTAAATCCCAAGAAATAATAACAACAGCAAAAGCTGATTCTGCTGTAGGGATTTGAACTACTACAGAGGATCATCTGCATGGCCTTTAGGTAGTGTATTCATGTGTATGGAATATCTCCTTAACTTTTTACCTGAACTGAGATTAATAGTATAGGACCTATACTTAAAATCTGGTAATCTGGTGTTTTGTCTCTGTTTTACCATATGTTCAGTCAGAAGTTAAATATTATCACTTTAAAAAGGTAGGTTTCTGCCAAGTGAGACAATAAAAAATATGGCTAACAGTTAGACATTCTGATGCAACATGATAATTAAAGTTTCCAAACCTCAGAGATGCAAATATTTACAGACACACTAAGAAATAAATGCTGAAATCAATGTGTATAGATTAAATGGATGCCAAATTTCCATTTTCCAGGATTAAATGGGTTCCATTTCCAGCAATGAAAGAAAATCTCAGAAAAGCATGGGAGTTTTAGAGAGAAAGGTCAATATCTATAAAACATATGTGTAACACAACTAAACACGATAAACACGTTACACAACTAGACCTATTAATTCCAACAATATAACCTATGTTCATGAAATTAAACTATACCAAAGAGACAAACTGAACTGTGCCCTGTATCAAAGTAATCTGAATCAGAACAGTACCATTTAAAAGATCCAGGAACTTTGCTAAGTACTTGGAAAAATATCTTAGTCAGAAACATTGTGTTATTTCTTTCTTATCTTAGAAGGTTTTCTTAAATAATCTTATAATTAGTTATATAGCCATTATCTGATCATAATAGATTATTTACATGCAAGTCAGACCTGAAGACTGGTTAAGAACACATTGACTTTATATATTCCAGATAAAATGAAATTCAGATGGAAAAAACCTTACTACCCAGCTCAAATTTGCAAAGGCAAACACTAATAATCTTCAAACATACGCAGACTTCCAGTGCCATTTTAATTTCTTTTTGAGTATGTGCACATTAACTTGCAATCTTCTTCTATACTGTTGCACATAATTGTCTTCAAAAGTTCTGCACCTTCAATATATGGTGTGATATATATCCCAAAAAGCTTTCCCCCTCTAATTCTAGGGAGTAGCTCCCCGACCACAGTACATAAACTCCAAGGCTAAATACTGATGAGAAAGAAAATAATGTTTCTGAGAGCTACTTAAACTGTAAAATGAAAATAACAGTTGTTTCTCAGGATTAGCCAAGTTGCTCACTCAGGGAAATATGCAACAGAGAAACAAACCCATACAGAGGAAGAAGTATCAGGCAAGATGGGCCCAGGTAAAACCTTTGTAAATCTCAAGGAAGAATATAGGCAAAAACTGACAATTACTAGGAAAAACTAAAAGAATCTCAACATAAAGGGCACTCAGAAAAAGGGATTTCTTACTCATAAACTTCTGTAAAATTGAATCAACTGATTATGTCACTTGAGTGAACAGGCAGTTTTGTAAATGGCCTTTGCTGAGTTAATGAACAGAGAGTGCTTCCTCCCTCAACTAGCCAAGACCAGCATAGGGAAGTGTATACATAACTCTGAAGTGGAGTAGTAAAACTAGAAAAAAAAATCCAAGCCAAGCCAAGCCAAACCAAACCAAACCAAACCAAACCAAACCAAACCAAACCAAGCCAAGCCAAACCAAATGAAGAATCCGCAAACAAACAAAAGAACAATAAGAGAATGAAATTTGAAAAGAGAAACAAGCAACAGACTTGAATTGACTTCTGCCCAAGTATTCCTACCTGAGAACTGGGGATGTCCGGGGTGTCCAGAAACATGATGGTGAGCATACAGAGCCAGGTAATGAGAGATATATTGCCTAACACAGAAATTCCAACGTTTATAAAACTGGTGATATCTTCTTATGAAACATTTGTTTGCCCTTTATCTTTTAAAGTTTTAGATGACTTCATCTGGACAATTTACATTTTCAATCGATGTTTTTTACCCTCTTTTTGTTTTAGGGCTACATTAATAGTATTCAGAGCTCTAATTTTTGTAGGAGAAAAATCTGTTTTTAAAAATAGCAGCCAGCTTTTCCTTCTGGAAGTACAATATAAAGAAGTAAAACATCACAATCCATCTTCTTATTTAACCCTGAGGTACAAAGTTGATTTAATGTTAAATTTATAAATGCATTTTGCATAATGCTTGGCATGCAGGATACAAATGCCAGTGCCAATGGCATCAAAATGGTAAACACCATTAAGTTATGCCTAAATGTTTGTTAAAATAGTACACTTTGCAAGGTTATCTATTTCAGTTTGTTTGCTATCAAAATTTAAAATCAGCATAAAAAGGATGTTTCTTTGTCTGTTTATAATCAGAATGGGTTTTATTTCATGATATTTAAATAATTCTAGTAATTCTTGAGCCACCACAACTAAAAGTGAAACATGAATATTAATAAATGCATCTAGAAAACCAATATTAATACAAGTTATTCCACAAAGACTCTTACATAAATCTGTTATATTATTAGATTATATGAAGTTATTTCACCCAAGGCATAATGAGATACCAACTCAAATTAATAGTGTAGCAATAGATATTTTGTTACCTATAAAAATAAATTAAATACAAGCTCCACATATCCTATAAATTGAGAATACAGGACTGATTAAGAGATAAATGTAGATTTCATTCTTTCTGACACAGTATGTGCAGGTTATGAAAGAAAATAAAAATGTTCTCCCCTCAGCTTTTGTCTTCACTAGAGAGAGAAACGTGTACCCAGCCCCATCTCTCAGACATATAAGTCCAAGTGCCCCACAAGTAAAGCCTGTGGACTTGCATCCCACTCATTTCAAGACAGTGTGGATCTCAATACATAATTATGCGCGTCTATGCAGTCCACCTAATGGTCTCAGAATATCAAAATACTTTAAGAACATAGGACTAAAAAGAATTCTTTAAAATTTTTCAACAGTGCTTTCAAAACAAGGGGTGCATTTCCACCACAACTGGTTACGGTCTGTAAAATATTTCTTACATAAATACATATTCATCTGTCATCATAGCACAACATGAGTATTCAGTGCACTAAACACATTCTGCTTCTTTCTGTCATCAGGAAGTCATTCCAGTAATCATTTAACTTGGAAGCTAAATGAAAATGTACTGATTTATGTATTTATGTTCACTTAGTCCATTTTCTTGTTAGCTATATACTCAGAAGATACTCCATGTTTTTATGTTTCTAAACAAAAACACTACAAAAATCCTTGAGCAGATAATAAATTAAATTAATTATTTTAGGATGTTTGTGTAAATATATTTAGTTTGTTCTCTTCAGTCTTAAAATAAAATATCTTGTCCCAGAAAATACGGTTAAAATAAATAATAAAAAAAGCCCTTGTAGCATGTCCCAGATTTCCAGCAATATTGATGCAAATACTGCTGTGCTAATGCACAGCATCCTTTTTCGAAAAACAAGTTTATCACCTATTTAGAGCAGTTTCATATCACTTCCAGCAGGTACATGCTGAACTTAAATGTCTGAGCGTATCTCTAAAATTAGTTTCATGGGTAGCCTACAGCACACAAAAATGCTGGAGAAGAGGACATGTTCTCCAGGATTTTAAAATACCAGACTCTGAATATTGCAGAAAAAAGGAGGAATTCAAGTTTTGGTTTGCCAGACGAAAATAACATCGCTTCTGCATTTTCATTTCGGTGGAGTTTGAAGTGTTCATTGCTCGTAAAATGCAGGAGCAAAATGATTGACATTTTGATAAATGGCATAGAATTAATTAATTTGGAGTGGACTTCCAGAGGTCTTCTGGTCCAGCCTGTCACTCAAAGCATGGCCAGCACAGGTCAGATTACACAGGGCCTTCTATGGTAAAACTTCTGGTATGTCCCAGAAAGAGATTCCATGATCTCTCTGGATAGCTTTGTTCAGTGTTTGACTACCCAGACTGGAAAATTTTTGCTAATAAAATCATGCCAGAATTGTAGTAAAAAAATAATAAATTATAAACTCAAAGCTTTTCTTTTAATTTAATGAGGCACCTATGAAATAACTGTAAATTTTTCTAAATTTCAAAGAAAGACATATTGTAATCCAAAGGAAAATTATCAATACAGTAGAAAAACAGTTCTTTCAGAATTTTTTAATGTCTTTGTTAATAGTGAAACCTCACAGTCTTTCTTCATAATTTTCAGGAGCAAAAAATACAAAAGTTAATATTAAACAGCACAGTGACTTGGCCTTTAGCATTTGACATTTGATGGTTTTGAAACCAATATCAACTAGAGTTAGGTGATAAGAATAATGATACTCTGAAATTTCTGCTTTAGGCTTAAACCAGATTTAAAGTTCAGACTTAAGCGTTGTAGGCAATTTTAAAGCTTTGAAGTTTATCCTCTGACTAAAACAAGGTCTTCACCCTGACTTTTGTCACTCCAGCCTTTTTCATTATCACTGACTTCAAAAGTTTCCATTTAATGTCATCTTTGCAAGCAGATTTTTTCAGAGCTTAACTTTTCTCTATAAAATGATGAAGCAGATACCACAATTAAAACAGATTAAACACACATACGTTCATTTACTGTGTTAAGGAAAAGCAAATTAACGGGATTAGATTACTATGAAATATATTTGAACCACAGTTTTGGTGAGATATCAGTAGTCTTTTAATCAGTCAATGAAATTGTGACAATGCTGCTGAATTTATAAACTTCACGAATCCTACTGACATGAAACCAAAATCTATCTTGTGATTCCACAAAGTCCATAATCATCTCTGTTTTTTGACTAAATATCCTGCAATCACTTCCTCCATTTTTAATTTTCAGCATGTATTTCTGGATGAATACAGGATTGACGATATAAATCAATCTCTTTTTTCTTAAATATTGTCACTACTATCTTTAGATGAACATGTTTGTGGGAACTGTAAGAACCACTAACTGGACACTCTCAGATGAATTTGCAGCTCTAGGGAGTTCTCACAACAGCCAACAACCTGCTCGAAGCTAAACCTGCTCTGCTGCTTAACAGGTAGCATGATGGATCTAATGTCACAACACAGAGGAATGTGCTGTGGACAAGGTATTGTTGGATTAGAATCTGAAAAATCTTATCATCTCCTCTCACATTATTTCTCTTCATAAGTTATTTGACCTGTCAGTCTGCATATTCTCAACTCCTAAGCAGTTATACTCACACTTAACCTGAGCACCTGAATTTAGAGCTGTTTAAGGTTTTGTAAAGAGTTGTTACAAACTTTTGATAACATTCAAAAATTTTTATGCGAACACAAAAGAAATATATATATTAATTAAATTTTTCTAGATGTCTTTAACTCTTCACAGAATGAAGTGTGAAGAGAATTTACGGGTTTTCTAGAGGAAGAAGATGAAAGCTCAGAGTAATTTCAAACTTTTCAAAAATACACTAGAGTTTCAGGGTGTCTTACATTTCCTGTTTACACTGTATATAAAGCTATATCTCCTCAAATATCTTAAGTTCTGCTACAGGTATTATAAGGAGCAGTCCAAATTTTGGGCCAGAGTGTCTGCAGTATTGTACCTACCTATGAAACAACTCACTGATGACTCAAGGGAAACAAAAAAGTGTTGACTAACAGGACTCCTATTTATCTGAGGAAGATTTTGGCACAGATAAGCGACTATTTGAAAACTGTCTGCTAGTTTCACATATCCTCAAATACTTTGAAAATTAGCCCCCTTCTATCTAAACTCTGACTACCTTTAAGACTAAGTCTTGCAAAAACCAAAAAAGATTGTAAAAAAAAAAGTAACAGGTTGTAGGGTTTTTTTAATTCATCCCAGAAAATATCTAAAATTCAATGGTTAGAATTCCATATTCTCTATGTACATCCAAAAATCTATAAATACATACGAAGACTTAAACATCTTTACAGAATATGATGGCAAGATTTGGGCTTCATTAAGCAGCAGAATTGTATTATTTTTCCTCTACCTTAGTTAATATTTCAGGACCATCATTTCCAGCAAAATAAAGCAATACTCTCAAGACTTCTGTGGATCATGAAACACTGATCTATAACAGTGAGTGAAACAAAACAATGAGTTAATATCATTACATATTTTAGAGTAAAGAAACCGATGCTATCAGAAAGAATTTGCAAATGAGAAGCATTTTGCATACAGGCACTGAAATTTCCAAATCAGTGACGCTGAGCTATAATACTATCGTTGAGTAATTCTGTTTGCATAATAAATCTGTCCAACCGCCAGCTGTTGGAGCAATGTGAAATTTAATCAAAAAAGATCACAATAATATATTTTAGGTAATAAATCCCAAAAATGCACCTGGTGTCCTATCTGTCTGCATTGGCCTTACACACAAACAGTTATAACCACATTGTTTAGTCATGGCTACTGCTGATTCTTGACAGAATGCATAAGTAAATCTTCTGCACAGAAGAATATTGCTTGAAATATTTGCAGAAAATATTGATTGTATTATGATTTGAATAATTTAAAAGTAGAAATATTTCAACAGAATTGAAACTTTTTGGTTCTCAAAGGCCCATTCCCTTTTAAAAAGGGAATTATTTTTAATAAATAATATTTTTAAATGAATTTGCATTTATTTATAGAATGTGCCTAAAAAGATATATTACATTTGCAAATGACCATTTATATTTTCATGGAAGAAAGCTGTTGACTGAAGTTACACACAGATTTTTGCAGTTTCCATAAATATGTGGTTGCTGTTTGTATCAGAAATAAACTCCTTAAAGGAAACATTCCTTACATACCTCGACTTTGGTGTGGTATGTATCTTTCAAACTGCACCTATTAGAAACATTTGCTGAAACTGAAATTTCAAAAGTTTTTATGACACCAAGTATAGTGGTTTGAGTTCGCCAATCCAATTTAAGTGCAATGGGTCAAGCTCAGGCCTATTATTCAGAACATTTCCCTCTGTGAGATAAGGATTAGGAGAAGCAAAGCAGGCTCAAACCTTAAAGACTATAAAGAAAGGTTTATTAACTGAATTAAAAGGGAAAAAAACAAACAATAAGAATTAGATTAAACCTTCAGAAAACCTCTCCTCCCCCCTCCAAACTTCTCTTTCAGATACTTCCCCACTGACAATGCAAAGACACAAAACCTGATGTTTCTCAGTCAGTTTACTACCTCTAGAATAACCTTT
>VZTF01009444.1:401516-440488 GCA_013397755.1 Cnemophilus loriae
GGATGGTGAAAGGGGGTCAGGCCCGGCCCTCGGGGGGAGCAGGGGAGGCGGGGGTGCTGGACCCTTCTCACTTCCCTGTTACCTGTGCAAACACCGGAAGCCAAAGAGGAAGTTCCAAGCGTCCAAACTCCCTAAATACTGTATCTCGCAGAGGGAGTATCTAAAAAATGATTGGCCCATGACACCCTGTCACGTCCTAAGGACCTGGCAGGGTGAAATCCACCTAGAAACCTGTCAACCCATGACACCAAGTTATTTAATCACCAACTCAACAAGGGATTGTGAATTGATCTGATACTTATCAATGATATATAAGTGTGCATTTAACAATATTTTCCATCAAAACCAATTTGTGAAAGCATTGCTATTGAAGAAGCTACTTAACTTTAATCAAGAACATTTTTTGTAATTCAGTGCTGTTTTCAATACTCTTCAAATTCTTTCTCACATATTATACATTTATGGAATAGGTTTCTATTAATGTCTTTCCTATTACAAATTTAAATAGCAATATTTTCCTGAATAGCTTTTCTAGCTAGAAATATCTGGCCAGAGCATCGTTTTATTATTAGGGTTTACTTCGAAAATTACTGCTTCATTTAAAAGATTACATTATTAATATTCTCTCACAGATGTTTGTATTTTCTACTAATAAAATAAAAAAAGTGGTTTTGGTGCTATGTAAATGTCTGTTGTATTGGAAAAGCTACACACATTAAAAAGAAATGGGGTGAGGACAGTAAGATTTGTTCAGAGCACTGCAAATGTTTCACTCTCAGGATCTTGAGACATGACTTTTGTAAAGGTTTTGTCGTAACTGGGGAGAATCAGGAAGAGTGACAAACAGAAAGAAAGAGAAATATATATTTATTATTGTATTTATAATATAAAATTGATAGCAAAATTAATCAGATAAACATGAGATTCTCATTGATTTACTCGTCTTCTCATAACATTTTATGAGAAAGCATAATTATTTTCTATGATACAGGCAGTATTTCTTTCCTTCAATCAATCCACTATTGTGTTTTCTCAGAAAAATGTATTTAAGGTATGAAACAAATATCAGGTGATGAAATCTACACTGTTGCTTATAGAAAGGCAATACAGTTAATAAAATGTGTATGTATGGCTTCCTCTCAATCTGCAAATGTTACACAAAAGATGTGTAAGTGACAGACATCAAAAGAAATAATAAAATTCTTTTCCTGAAAATAACACAGATACAGTTACTTTGAAAGTACAGCAAATCTATTTCCTTGCAGAGGGATACAGTCAGCACATTGCATAAGACTAAACAGATTCGAGTATGTTCTTTACATAAAATACCGTTTATTGCACAGCTCTTCTTCTAAAAGCCTCCAGAAGTTTTCTACATAACTTTTCACTTCCTTAATTTAGACCCTTTATCTTGGTCATTATCTGTCTTGTATTACACTCTCTTTCCTTGAATATTTTTTGTATGTGTCTAGTACAATAGTTTTTATCAAGGTTTTAAGACCTTTAAAAATGTAAATATAGGGTCTCTGGATTTGGATTCATTCTTATATGGTGCATACAATTCCATCATGTAACTTTGGCTGGGAAAAAACCCCAATATTAGTAATCTTTAGCTGTTAAAACAAACCTAAAGAAAGAATCTACTGCTTCCATATAAGCAAGTTGCTACAAGTACAGATCCTTCTTGCACAGCTCATTCTTCAGTATGAAAGTCTAATAAGCATAATCACCAGTTGGCCATCATTAATTCATAATTGCCTGTCATAACAAGGTTTCCCTTCCTTTTCTTGATCTAGTCTTTATGCAGATATGTCTCCAAAGTAACTGACATCATAAAACAGCAAGCCTGATAAAAGATATAAAAGACTATTTAGTTTATCAACCAAGCATTTCTAATACCTTATACACATATTTCATTATAAAGTGGGAGGTTGAAGAAAGGCATGTCCAGTTAGGGCAGAAACAATTTCTTCTTATCATGGTTTAATCCCACCTGACAACTAAGTACCATGCAGCTGCTCACTCACTGCGCTGCCTCTGGTGGGGAGGAGAAAGTAAAGCCCATTGGCTGACATTAGAACACTTCAATAACTGAAACAAAACAAAATATAATAGTAATTGTAATGAAAGTGAGAGGAAAAAACCAACCAGAGAAATAAGTGATGCACAATACAACTGTTAACCACCCATTGACCAGTGCCCAGCCCATACCCCAGGAGCCATCTGCCCCTCCCAGTCAATCCCTCCTCTCTCTCCCCTCCAAATTTATATAACGGCCATGATATTCTGTGGTATATAATATGCCTTTGGGTCAGTTGTCCTGGCTGTGCTTCCTCCCAGCTTTTGGTGCACCTGCTAAGTGGCAGACTGGGAAACTGGAAAGTCTTTGACTAAGAGTAAGGATTACCTGGCAACCACAAAAACATCACTGTGTTATCAATATTATTCTCATACAAAATTCAGAATACAGAACTTTACCAGCTAATAAGAAGAAAATCATCTCTATCACATCCAAAGCCAGGATTTCAGGAAAGCATTTCCAATTTTTGTTGTCTAGCACTGAAATGATGTGCCTTGCTCTGAGCATGAGTCAGAATTCCTACAGCATATGCCACTCCTTATTATCAAACTGACATTTTTTGCTGGCATTTATAAGATAGCATTGATCCTTGAGACTGGCAGCTGCAAAATATAGATATTAAGTGATCCAAGTGAAACCAGTCTTAAGGAGCCATCAAAGAATGTGGTAGTAACCCACATTATGTTCTTAGCTTATGTACACTTCATTTTAGCAACCCCTTGCACCTGTTCCCTCATCATCCCTATTAACTTATTTATTTGCAAAGTTTTGCTTCTGCTGCTCACCTCCCTTGCTCTCTCTCTTCCTTTCTGTGGGCCTGAGAAAGGCAACACTGTCACCTCTGCCAGAGGGCAGCCAGAGAGGGTTAGAATGGTTCCCAATTATGGTTGCACTAGCAAGATGCATAGCAACATGCTGCTGAACGTGGAAGTCCCACTTTCACTGGTTTCTAACAGACTTTGGCATCATGCATTATGCTGGATTGCTTTAGCTGCTATCAGCGTATCCAGTGTTTCTTCCAAGAAAGAGTGTTTTCCCCAAGGGAGTAAAGATTTTAAGATATGCTAACAAGTACAGCGAAACTCCAAAAGGTTTTCTGAGGAAACAACTCCAACCTCTCAAGCTTCCCCTTATTCTCTTGCATCACGCTTTCAAAATATAGATTCCAGTTGTAGTCAGAGACACTACACATCATACAAGGCGGAAAACCCACTGCAAATATTTTACTAATTGTGTAGAGAACCAGTAATACACAGGCATATTATTATAAAATGTGTAATTTCCTCATTATCCTGTGAGAATTCCAGAAAATAGGTCAAATTGTTAAAGTTCAAAATATGAAAATAAGGATTAAGCTTAAGATAGCATAATGTTTGCGGTATTTTCTTTCTTCTGTATAACTTCTCTAAGAAATATAGAATTATTTTCTGGATCATGTCCTGTTAATGTTTCTGTGTACACAACATTTTTGATAGGAATAGTTGTGTTCGGCCAAAATTGCCGATGCAGCAGGTCAAGAAGCACCTCTGCCTTTCAAACGGCTCAGTCAAGAAGTCAGCTGTACTGGTGGTTGCCTTTCAGGACCAAAGAAGTTAACTAAACTATATTTCAGAAATGCTGAGAAAATCTGTATTTCATGCGCAAATTTTCTTCTCTGCACAGCCCTCTTTTTTGCTGATTGAGGTTTGCTCATACTTTGCCATATGATAACACAACTATGCTTTTATACTTGATTTCACAGTTCCTTCCCATCCCTCAGATACTAGGATAGAGTGTAATACTCTTTAGCCCAAGGAATATGTTTTCCCATCACTTCCCACATGTCAGCCCCAAAATAAATTCTTGAGCTCCCAACAAATTCAGAAAAATGCTCTGGAGAACTAGCAAGAGCACACAGAGATGCTGAAATTTATAGTTAATAAAGGTTAAGATAAAGAGTTCATTTTCCCATTTGCTCTGTTTCTTTGCACCCAGTGAAATCTAAAATTGATTTAACAGGGGTGGGCAAATTGCAAACAATAGCACGGCTATTCGTAACGTAAAATAATCTGATTTTGCATACGTTTCTAACAACAGTGCTGAATTTGACGACATAAACCATCAAAACCAAAATGAAGAAAAAGCAGATTTGACGTGCATATTCCCTGTTAAGGACTGCATAACTTATTTTTAATGTACGTTACTGAAAGCTAATCATAGAATCACAGAATATTCTGAGGGGAATTGAAAGGGATGCACAAGGATCAGCAAGTTCAGCTCTTAAGTGAACGGCCCATAGAGGGATCAAAATGCACAACTATGTCATCATTAACACCGTGCTCTAACCAGCTGGGTTATATAGAAAGTATCCAAAAGTCATAATCCAGACAGAGAATATTGAGTGCTGTCACAGCAAAGCCATCAGAAGTGGATCAGAACTGGATTATATGTTGCAGAGACTTTATTCCTACCATTTTTAGGAAGCTGTTGTTTCATTTTACACATACCAACAGTGAGATCTGGACAGAAAACCATATTAGAGGATAGGCAGGTTTGGGGTTTGTGCTCATAAAGAAGTACAGTACTTATTATCTGTTTTAAAAGAAGCCGTGTGAAAGAATCTCAGCGGAAAATGTTTTCAACATGCAAGCAAAGGGCTTTTTTGCGTAGTCCAATGTGGAAAGACCTAAACCAATGAAGGCCATACAGCACATAAGCCTGGTCCAGCAGCTACAAATTAAGTGCAAAAAAACACGACAAACAGGGATTAGACCACAGCAGAATGGAACCCAACCTAATATTAAATGAAACATCTAATTATTTGTCATATTCAATATTTGTCACATTCAAAATTATGAAATTGAAAGAATATTGTCTTAAAAGCCCTTAAATGTCTCACTGTGCCTAACCTTGATCTTACTAAGAATTACATTTATAACTGGTGTGCGGATCAGCAATGGATCTGAAAACATATGATCCTCTGAGCATACTCAGGGCAAAGGAAATGTTGGAATGAATCTCTTTTTAGGGAATGAAAATATTTTTAATAAGAAAAATTAAACATATTTATAGAAGAGGGTGATTTTTTGCCTCTTCAAATATGCAGGGTAGTTTCTACCCCAAATTTACTGTTTTAAAGCTACAAACATATGACGGGATAGCAACTGATCGTATGACTGGTAAATGATTTTAGTGCAAATAATGGTTTTTCAAAATGTTCATCAGTCTAATATTTTCACGTGTAGGAAATAACATCAGCAATTATGCTAAGAAAAATCTCTATTATCTTTATTTTACTTCATTGGAGTACATTTCTCTATAGCTCACTGAAATCATTCCAGTGCTACACTGCCATATCACTCTATTTATATGGAAAAGTTCAGAATTTTTGAAAAAAAGAAGACTATTTTGAAATTTAAGCAACTTCTTCTTTTAGAACCATTTCAAAATATGAGAATAGCATTTTTCTATTTTTATTTAAAGCTGAAGCTACGGTTCAGCTTTATGGATTTCTTTCTATCCTGTATTTCTTTTCCTAACTTGAAGTTCTGAATAAAAGAACTTATCACAAATATTGTTCTTAGTTTTACATGAGATAATCTGCAGAATCCACTATCAGTTAACATATAAATTACTAGTTTGTATAAAATGTGGCAAAATAGACCCTGGCCTCTTTATTATAGCTAGATAGGAAGGCACTACATTGAACGTGCAGGTCTAAAAGAGCAGAATCTTGTCCCATGTTTATACAAGTAATCATCTTCTGCAGAATTCGTGTGTTTGCTTTTTTTAGTTGAGTTCCATGGTTTTCTATGGTTAATTAGTTTTTGCCCCTTCCAAGAAGCCTCCACAAATAAATTTGATTTGAAAAATTGCAGAGCTTTGATTGATTGAAATCGCTGGGAGGAATATGGCGGGAAGATGGGGTGGAGGGGGAATATGTTGATGCTTGGTTAAACTGAGTGTAAGGAGTACTCAAGACAGAGCCAATTAAGTCAATGGGAACATTTTCTAAACAGTTCAGTGAGCACATACCAAACCCAATATCAATATCTGATCTGGTTCAGGCCAAGCTCTTCCCAGCTCATGTTTTGAAAACCATTTACTAGTAGAAGTCTGCCACCCAGCATGAAAAGTAAAGTCATATCAAAGTTATGTTATTGATTTGCAACTTGTTGCCTGCTGCTAAGGAAATCCAAAAGTCCTGCGGATTCATCCTACTGCTTAGGATGCTGGACTTCCAGACTGTGTAAGTACTACAAAAAGAACAGAAAAAGCACTAGTTTGACTAAAGTGTTTGTCATTCATGAACACAGATGGTTGGCACTACCAATGTTGTTTAATCATTAATTAGAATGTATCTGAGAAACAAGAATCATTTTCTTAGTTGGTCAAATTCATATGCAAGTTCTCAATTAAATTAGAATAGGAAAGGTCACTGCTGAATGAGACCAAGTTGAGGATCGCAAACCAGTCAATTGGTCCCAGGGTTTACTGTAACATATAAAGTTAATTAGTGAGGAAGTACAGGATGTACTTATAACAGATATTGTAACAGACATTGCAATGAAATTACCTCAATGGAAAATGCTGTAACCTTGATTGATGCACACTAATAAATAAGATTTTGAAGTTTTTTCCGAGAGCATACTGTTCTGTTTCTAAAAACCTCTTAGGACATAACATTTTGAACTTGATGTGGACTTTTCTAAAGAGGAAAGTGGAGGTAAGGAGTTTTGCTATAGGAATGGGGTTTCCCCACATATATAACCTAAATTAGGCTGTTAACCCTTTCACACTTCAGTAATACAAAAGATCACTGGTTTAAAAAAGCCCCACATTATCTAAAACGAATATCTTTTGCCTTGAGGGTAATTGAAGACACAAATTCATAGAATGATTTGGGTCAGAAAGAGACTTTGAAGATCATGTAGTTCCAACCCTCCTGTCATGGGCAGGGACATCTTCATGAGACCAGGTTGCTCAGCCCCCATCCAGCCTGGCCTTGAAGACTGCCAGGGATGAGATATATACAACTTCTCTGGGCAAACTGTGAAGTGCCTCATATCCTCACATTAAAGATTATTTTCCTTATATTTAATCTAAACGTACTCTCTTTCAATTTGAATACATTCCTGAAAACAAATGGTCAAATCAAATCTAAGAAGAAACCTAAGAACAAATCAGATATAAGAACAAAGAAAATTCATGCAAATAGCTGGATAAAATCACCAAATACTTCTACAGTATAGTCCTCTTTATTGTGCTTTCCCTAAAACAAAACAAATAAAAATAATACAGAGCAATTTAAAAAATGTTTAAATATTCCATAATAAAGATAAAAGAGAAGGAAAATGCCAACTAGCGTATTCTAAAAATGCTAAATATTTTTCTAAAGCTCTTTGTAGCCTTATTATAAGGAGGCTGCAAATACATAGCAGTATCTTGGAACCCAAGTCATAGATGCAGATCATATCTACTACATGCAGTGTAAACACAGAATAAAAGAACAAGTAGGAAAAAAATATGGATTATGCTGCAATTGGAAATTGCAATGTATAAAAATTGGCACTTGCCGATCTTCAATCCACAGCAATCCCGCATCAGTGGAATCTCCCAAGATTCCTGGAAAGGTAAACAGCTGTTCAATTTTCTCTGTGTTCACGGTGGATATACCAAAAACCCATCAGTACCTTTCTGGGTCATTGAGTACTTTCTGCTGCAGTAATCTATGCCAAGAGTACATTGGGTCTCTGGGTTGGTCACAATAGGATGCTTTTGCTGCTGGTCCCCCTTTAGGCTTACCTCAGCCTCCAAAACAGACAACTGCTGATATCCTACTGTCGCTCCAGAAATACAGCTGGCTTCCTCCTTGCTGTATCCTGATGACATTAGGGTGTGTGCGTTGTGCCCTGATGTTCACCCAAGCCTTGTACTTCTGTGGACCTGCTGTGCCAGGCACCTAGACAGATCCACACAGTCCTCAAAACCAATTATCTGTTTCCTTCTTTTGGCATAAGTCAGAGAACTTATGTTCCTGGTTGGAGTATACACTGCCTGACCATTGCAGTGCCAGAAGGCCTTTCACCACAATCATGGCACTCTCAGTCCTACTTCTATGTGTGGGGAATCACTGTTTGCCTTCTATTGTCTCAGCAGCAGCTGGAGTGATAATCTTCTTGGATGACTCCTTTCTTCACAGCTGTCTTCCTCCCCAGTTTGCAGATGTGGGCTTGTAGCTTCAGGGTAAGTTAACCATCCCAGTTCCTTGTGTCCTCTCACTGGTCACACAAAAGAAAATAGAATGCACATGACATGGTTGGGATAAAGCTAACTTTCTTCGTAAGCAGCCAGAATCAGTACAATTCCATGTTTAGGGTTTTCTTATTTCAACCACTTTGGCTGAAAGGTCATATTAATAAATTTATTATAACAGCTCCAATTTAAAAAGAAAAAAATTACTTATAGAGCATTGAAAATAAATATACCAGACAATTTCCTTTCAAGAAGGTAAATCAATACACTTAAATATATGGTCATGTAATAAATAGAAGAGTAAATAGAATGCATTCCTGGCTGTCATTTCATATCCAACTTGATGAACTAAATGATAGCATAAGAATGCTTTGTATTCTAAGAAAATAAATGTACCTATGTTAATTGATATCTTTCATTGGTAAAACAGTAACGAACATAAACTAATTTGATTGGCCCATGAGAAAATGCAGTGGCAGTTGATAGTGTCCAAAATCTATACCATATTACTATATTGTCTAAAAATAACTTTCACTATAGACAACACTATTTATCCCCACTTAAAGACAATATGCAAAAAATGTCCTAGAATGGTAGGTAATGCAATTTATTGTTTAACTTTAAAGTCTGTAGTAGTCATGACTGAAGCATACGGAGGTCTGAGGTGCTAATGAATCCTGCAGACATCTGCAATTAAGATCTTCAGCTGGCCTATAAGCAGGCTGAAGAATCTACGTAATGGATCCGCTTCATGCAGGGATTCAGAATCTTAGCTTCTACTTAACCTTTTCATAATTGATCCATTTCATTTTCTTCACCTGGGAAGGGGACATTTGTTGACAAAATAGGCATCAAAGTACAGTTTTCCTCAGTCAGTGTTTTGCCTTTAGGATAGAATAGCTTGGACTCTGTAAATACATCACTGAATCTTACTAATTTCATTAGCCTGGCCCGATTTGCAGGAGTTATGGGTACATATTTCTGGTGTCAGCGAGTCTAGCAGTACAAATTTCAGCTGGAAAATGAATGCATAGTTTCAGACTTCTCTTCCACTTATTCACTGAGAAATAAAATGGAATTCAGGTTTTTCTTTGTCTCAAAGAAAGGTCATAGACATGAAACAAAATACCAGTATAGCCACTAGTACATGACTGTCTCCCAGTAAATCCATGATTGTGCTGGGTAAATTAAGAGGAAGTTTATCCAACAAAGTATTTGCTTGAAATATTGCATATTTATAAATGAAATATGATTTATAAACTACACAAGTTATTTTTAAAAATCTTATTAGTTACATGATACATATTATTATGTATCATATAACTATATACATATACATATGTATATATACATATACATTTACTTGTAGTTGGCTTTAAAATAAGGTTTCATATGTTGAAAATCCCTAATCTGAGAAAATCCCTAAAAACTGATCACACTTACATTCATACCAAAGTATAGCAATAAGTAAAAGAGAAAAAAAAATTCACAAAAGATATTCACACTTTGAAAAATTCAGGACAATACTTGTGATTACTCTGCCAGCAGGAATGAATAGTAAAGGAAATCAGAATATCACCTGTCAGAGGCTAGAACACAGGAGCAAGCTAGGAACATATGGAACAGGTGGAGACACTGAAATCAAATCAAATGTGTGAGAGTCACTCCACAGGAGAGAGAATGGTGCAGATGACCCTTTAAGAATGTCTAAAGAGTTCACAGCAAGTGCAAAAGATATCTAGGTTTCATATACATGATATATATACACAAGTAAACAGAGCAACTGGAAACTAAACCTCATCAGATGATAGTCATAACATTTATTAGCAAAGTGAAAAAGAAAAAAGTAGGAAAAAAGAAAGTGAGCACAATCAGTATTTTCGTCACTGGCACATACACGTTAAAATAAAGAAGATCATTGTACTGTAAACCAAGAAAAGACCTTGGAAGTGAGGAACTTAGCTCAACATAGAGAACTCAAAAAAAAAAAGTTCCTGTTTTGCCTTAGAGGATTCATTAAATATTTTTAGAACATTTTATTTTCACTTTCTTGAATTTTACTGTACATATATGGACTCATACAATGCTGTCTTGCTCTGTGTAACATAGGTGCATATTTTGATTTTGGTGGCAGCTGTTTGTCATAGGTGAAAAATTGCTAAGGTTATGAATGATATTAGGTAGCAAATAATTGGGTGTATGTATGGGATACTGTCAAATACTGAAATTTTCAACCCTTATGGAGAAACCCTCCACTTGCTAGCTGCCAGTGATACAGTTCCATTGTAATTTTTGACAGCATCCTGGCTAAACAAAAATGACATGTCCAGAATTGTCAAAATAATAAAGACACATGAGACAGAACCATAAATTAGTAAGCTGATCACATGCTACGCTTCTGTACATAAACATGGGAAAATTGAGAGGCTGGAGTCTTTCAAAAACAGGAGACTGTGCCAAAACCAGCAGTTCCCAAAAGGACGAAGGGGATTTTGAAAGAAGAATGTGAAGACCTTGGCTGCAGCAAAGACCCTCTAAGTGAGAAAAGGCGCTAAAAGTCACAGACCTCTGTGGAGAAGAATGCCACGGATGCTCAGTGACCTCGATCCTAAGTGCCTGAGACTGGGAGCAGAGACACATCAGGAACCAGCACAACTTTCTGCCCCATATCTCATGCCACCTTCCTGCTGGGAAAGGATGTCTTGGACATAGAGATGGTTGGGCATGCGCAAACAAGTGAAACAAGAAAGGTAAAAGCTCTAATCTTGTAGCTTAAATCCAGTACCCAGATTCCCTACAGGCTGTTCATTCTGTCTCAACTCTAGCACTGCTCAATGTGTATGATTCTATGTCTAATACTGAAAGATCTTGAAGAAAAGGTTTGAGAATATGTAAAAATGAGGAAGTTATACATAAAAATTGCTTTTATCTGCTGAACATGAAATAAACTACTGGATGAACAGTCTTTGCCTGCTTTCCTCGAGTTTTGCAGTCGGATTCTTTCATGGCATATCTAGCCTTTTATTTCACAAAATTTTAAAGGTAATTAATAAATCAAGAGCTGCTAGCTAGCAACACAAATTTATCCTACATTTTTTTAAAAATGCACAGAGGCTGTGGATTAAATTGAACTGAGGAAAAAAAAAGGAAAAAAGACCCAAACACATCAAAATCCCTGAGATCCTCAGCTTTCTAAGATAGATAGATGGACATTGATATAAATTTGAGAGTCATCATTTGAGTACACGTAGCTCAATCTCTCTGCAGTCCTCATCACCCTACTTGACCTGGGCTATATTCTGGTGTCTCTTGAAACTGAAAGGGTTGCACCTGAGCTGAAAGGAATTGTAAATCCTAATTGGGGATAATGTAAGTTTATTAAAACACATAGATTTTCATTTTATCTTTTCAGTGACCCACCATTTCTGTGCAGGATAATCAGACCCTCCATACTTCTCTAGGCTTTTCATTTTGAGAATCTCATATTTGCATAAACAGCAATAACTCCCATTCAGAATCCTGTTACTTATTTATAACACTCTGTTTACTATCAGTGCACCATTCAAACTGAAGGAAAGTCGTAATTTAATTTATTTCAATTAAAGAAGCATACCTAATCTTTTTTGAATATTTTTTACAAACTACAACAACACATGCTGATCATTTACTGGTGACTAGAGTTCTGAAGACTTATTTATCCTCTAGCTTCTGTTTTTTTCAGTTATTTCAGTTTTACTTCTGATTCCAGAAGGATTGCAGGTTCCACATCTGCAGATACACTCTTTCAAAATGACATTCAGAGATCTAGATAGAGATAAAAATATCACTTGGCTTCAAGATATAACTTTTAGAGAGTCAAAGTTGAAAGGAAAAATAAAAGCAGGGATATGTTTTTTTAGAATACATCAGTAAATTGTTCTAAAAATACATTTTCAGCTTTCATATCTTTTTCGCAGCAAAGAGAACGGCAGTCTCTAAATTTAATTTTGTTTGTGCGTATTGCAATGGATCAAAAAGCAAAGAGACTGTTTGATAGGTGAAAACATATGAAAAATGTCCACCAAGTAAAGTGGTGTCTACAAACCAGACGAATTTTAGGATGGTAAGTTTATAAAATAGATACTCTTCTTGAAGAATTTAGTAGTGGTTTGACAGTCTCAGAGACAAGGCTCATCCACCAATAGAGCAAGCTACTTTTCTTGGGGAAAAGGTGTATGAATTTCGACATGATGGTGCACTTTCACCAGACACTGAGGTCAGCACTGAAGTCTACATTTTTCACTTGTGGTTTAACCATGTTACTATCCAGTGATATTCTAGACACTGTAATTTTGTAGTCACTCTAAAACTTATCAGTAAATGCCAAGTTTACAGTTACAATACATGGGTTGCTCCTGTGGAAAAGGAGTATATCTTGGTCTCCATTTAGATATTCAGATATTACTTTCCCTGCTATTTCTTCCATTCAGTAATTCTACCATCAAAAAGCTGTGCAAATGACATAAATGTCTCAGAAGGTTTTCTTTGTGGTAGTATTTTGATGATTTATCAATATTTGTTTGAAGAGTTAAAGATATTAAAAACTGGTGGTTTATTTGTATATAGCACACAAGCTATGACAACAAATCCTGTCGCAGTTCTCACTAAAAAACCCCTAAAAACCACATATGTTGTGGCAAATAAGTTCAAATCATTTCTTAGCAGGGTTTATTATTCACCTGTTTTACAGCTCTAAGTATGCTTTTTTATTTCGTATCTTCAACATCTCCGGCTATCAGTTTACGCAAAAGGTAGACTTTAAACTTAGACAAGAAGAATAAAACTATTTCTACCTTGGTACAGACAGAACGGTGCTATAACATATATTCACTTGGATATTATCCTTTTCTTGAGAATTGCATATCACCTGAAGGGCTTGTATCTCATGAGCACCACTTACTGGCACATGAAGTTGTTTACAAAATTTAAGTTGCTTATAATTAATTTTGTGCTATCTTTCTGTGCGCTTCACAGTCAAAAGCCAGTAATCGCTCCCCAAGTGTAACTCCTTAGATGCTAATTTTAGATAGCTGAAAGACAAACTGCATAATGTTTAACCATGTAGGCCTATTTTTAAAAGATGGTTTCACTAACTATATTATTGGGAAGTTATGATGAACTCGTCAGTAATGAGAGCCAACAGTGGAAATGTAATTACACATTACTTTGGGTAATTGATTCCTATGTACACTTTTTTTTACACTTTCTTTTTCTTTCCTTGATTGATGAAGACAGCCTATAATTTACATTTCAGCTTCTCGGTCTCCATTGCACACAGAAAATGTCTAAATCATACGTACGTACGTACATACGTACGTGTGTATGTATGTATGTATTTTGGTGCTTCCAGAAAGTGGGACAGAAACTTGAGGTTCGTATGTCTGCTGGGGACCAGCCAGGCCAATTCTTTATCAAACTATTGAAACTAACACTCTACACCGAGTTTGGCTGAAGTAGACCTAATTCTTTTACAGTAGCTTGTATGGGGCTGTGTTTTGTACTTGTGACCAAAATGCTTCACTTACTACTTAACAGTGCTTACGCAGCATCCCATCCTCTTCGGTTTCTCACACTGCCACTCCAGCAAGTAGCCAGAGGATGTGCAAGAAGTTTGATGGGAATACAGCTGGGACAGTTGAACCCAACTGACCAAAGGGATAACCTATACGCTATGACACTGCGCTCATAAATAAAAGCTGGTGGAGGAAGAAGGACGGAATGATGGCCAGAGTTTCTTCCCAGTTAACTGGTACACATGATAGTGACCTGCTTTCCCAAAGATGACTGAACACCTGCCTGCTACAGGGAAGCAGTGAATTCATTCCTTTTGCTCTACCAATTGAACAGTCTTTGCTGCAATTCATGAGCTTTCTGAGCAAGCAAATGTGCAGTATTTATTTGCCTGCTGGGGTTATACCAAGACAGTCCTTTGTGCCTCTCAATATGAGGCTTGAAGGGTTTAAGATAATGATAGATTTGACTGGAATGTGCTAGGTTGAATTCCTAGCTGCTGTTAGTACAGTTTAGCTATTAATCAGCAGGTTCCTGCGCTTGCCATGGGGCTCATTTGCCATCCTATATATGAGTCTAGTGCTTGTTAGAGGCTGCTTTTTGCTTTGGCTGGTCACTGTAGTGCTGTGCTGCTGAGTGCTGTGCTGCTGAGCTCCATGCTCTGCTGTGGCCAGGAACACTTGAATAACAGCATGGAGATGTGCCTGGGCTGGCAGATGGCCAGGGCATTGCTGCAGTTTCTGTGATGCTGTACTGGACAGGATAAAACTCCAATGCAAACTTGACTCAAAGAGACTGTGAACTTGTGGATGAGTGCACACAGGAGCAGGACACCCTGGGGCATCTGTGGCTGTGGATGAGTGCACAACAGAGCAGGTGCACCTAGCAACATCTGTGTCCATAGTCGTGTCTGTGCTGCAGCAGGTTTACCTCTGAAGGGTTTGTTGCCTAAGGATGAGTTCATGCTACAACAGTTACACTTTGAAGTATCAGTGACTGCATGAAGCTATGCTGGAATACCTTGAAGTGTCTGTGCCTGTGGATAAATCCGCGACACAGCAGGTACACCTTTGAAAGGTCTATGGCCGTGGGCAGTGCCATGGTGGAGCTGATGCCCACCAGAAGGAATTGTGGCTCATGAATCAGGTTAAAGTGAACCAATTGCTCCACAAAGCTACTGTGGCTCTGGATAAGTCCATGCTGCAGCAGGTATACCCCTTAAAAGACTACAGTTCCTAGACAATGCTCTTCTGAGAGCAGGTACGCCCATGAAGACTGTGATCCATGGATAAGACAGCTGCCTACCACAGTAAAATCATGACAAACTGCCATTCCCTTAATTTCCCTAGTAATCATCCACCCCAACACAGCACATTTAGGCTAAAATGGTGATCAAGAACATAATTTCTGGCCCAGGTGTAGCTAGCTGGGGGTATGACAGAGGGCACATGGAGACTATAAGAGGAACTGTAAAATCAAATACTTGAATGAAAAAGTAAATACAAGATTATAAGTAATGTCATGATTGTTTAAAGAGGTAGAAACTCATAACTATGAGACCAAATGGGATAATCAAAATGAAGGAAAAAAGCTAAAACAAACATATTTTTCTTTGAAATATCTCTCAATAAAACAATTATATTCACTGCTTCTGAAAATCTTCTGTACACAAATACAGGCATCACATATCCAAATACTTTTTTATATGTTGGAATTTAAGCACTGTGTCTGTTCTATTTAAACAAATGGGAGGAAAATCCCCATTTTAGCAAAGGAGGCCATTCATATGCTTGAAGATATATATATATCAGACAGAAATTTATTTTTAATATTAGCAGAGACACCCACCAAAAAAGGGGGTTTTCTAGGTCTTTATATCACAGGATTCTTTGGCTGTATCAAAGCATATTACATCAATCTTTCAAAACCTGTGTAAACCCAGTATAAAATCTGATTCACCTAAGCCCTAGACAAGTGGCAGGTTTATTTGATCTTGGTTTGGGAGGTTGTTTTAGAATCACAGAATTATAGAAGAGATCAGATTGGAATAGATCTCAAAAGATCATCTGATCCAGTATTTCATGGGAAAGGGAACTTAGACAAGATTTTCTAGCACACTATCCAATCGCATCTTCAGAACATCCAGTAACAGGGAATCTACCACCTCCTTGAAGGGGTTCTTTCAGTGATTGATGGTTCTCACTGTAAAAAAAACATCTTTCTTATATCAGCATGAAACCTCTCCTGGTGCAATTTTTACCCATTTCCCCTCATCTTCTCCTTGTTGTTTTCACATAGGTGTGCTGAACGGTTGGGAATGGATTAGACTTTAGGGACAGACACCCCTATAAGCAAAAAGTGTATTTGGTTTGCTGCAGCTTAGTGAGAAAACACAGTGCAGTCACTATTACCAAGGAATAAAGATCTTGCACTAAGTCCTGTGCACTACTCAACCACATCTAGAGCATCACATTTGCTATACAACCTAAAAGTATTTGTTGTAGGAAGCTGTCAGTTGCTACCTCCAGACAGCTTTATGTCTACAAAAAGTGGGGCACTAAGGACGTGCATAGTTTCAGAGAACCCAAATAAGACCAGGGTGTTTTACAGAGATCATGATCAGACACAGCCTTCGGGTGGCCCATGGAGATGGGGACAGTGGTAGTTCAGGATCTGGCTAGAACATCACTGCGTGGGATATACCCAGGGTTAGACACATATATGGCATGACAGGTCAGGGTCATGAAAAAGTGCAGTACTGAGAAGTACAGGTAAGGCCCATGGAATAGCACAGCAGAGCACAGCAGAGCACAGCAGAGCACAGAATAGAATAGAATAGAATAGAATAGAATAGAATAGAATAGAATAGAATAGAATAGAATAGAATATATTTTAAGCCAATTTTTTTCTTCTAAAGTTCAGTGCCGTCCTTCCACTGACGTGGTCTGCCACAGAACTCCAATAAAGCTATCTGCTTGGCCACATAAGCTCATTAATTATTCTCGAGCCAGCAAGTTTGGGTCACCTATTATATAAAGGTTGTGATTTGACAAACCACTTCAGTGCCACATTAGGTTTTCAGTTTTGGTGAAGAAGCAATCTTGGCACTTGCAATATTGAGTTATAAAGCAATGGAAATCAAATATCATCTTAGAAATCTGATGTTCCTCTCCTATTTGTTAAGATTACACAATTTATTTCCCTCCCAGCCAATTCAGAAGTAACTCAACATCTCCCTCTCAAGAGTCAGACTGTACCAGCTCTTCCAGTTTATCAGCTTCAAACACACATGTAAACAGGCACAAATGCACTTATGCAAGTATATAACCTTTTTTTTTTTTCAGAAATACTAGCTTGTGGTTTTTAAGGTGCACACACCTATCTGTACATGTCCTTATCCTAAGAAGAACCACAGCTCTCACCATGGCTGAAATGTTCTTCTTCACACCACTGACACAGAAGTGGAAAGGAACTCTGGAGGTGATCTTGTTCAACCCCACCAGTTCAAGCTGAATCAAGAATAAATACATGAAGAGGCAGCAAATCTCTGAATTTAACAGGCGCTACCAATTTAACAGACTGTCTACCAAAATGGTTCCTCTTAGGTTTTAATCCATTAACTGTGAATATTTTCAATGATACCATGGGGAAGGAAATCCCTTGTAGAGTTGTATTGAAGCCGTGTGCAAATACCCTATCTTATGTCTATTCTTGTGCTGTTAGAACATTTGATTAAGTGGACTGTGCTCTGAGGTAGTGTGGCACTAAGTGCCATGTCCATTCTTTTCTTAAACACCTCCATCACCTCCCTGGGCAACCCATTCCAGGGCCCAATCACTCTTTCCGTGAAGAACTTTTTCCTAATGTCCAACCTAAACCTTCCCTGGTGCAGCTTAGGACTGTGTCCTCCTGTCCTATCACTGGTGCCCGGGAGAAGAGACCAAGCCCCACCTGGCTGCACCCTCCTTTCTGGTCATTGTGGAGAGCAGTAAGGTCTCCCTCGATCCTCCTTTTCTCCAGACTAAACAACCCCAGCTCCCTCAGCTGCTCCTCACAGGACTTGTGCTTCAGACCCTTCACCAGCCTTGCTGCCCTTCTCTGGACACACTCCAGCATCTCAACATCCTTCCTAAACTAGGGAGCCCAGAACTGAATGCAGTACCCAAGGTGTGGCCTCACCAGTACTGAGTACACAGGAAGAATTGCTTCCCTGATGCTGCTGGCTTATTGCTGATACAGGCCAGGATGCCATCAGCCTTCTTGGCCACCTGGGCTCACTGCTGGCTCATGTTCAGTCCACTGTCAATCAGTACCTCCAGGTCCCTTTCTGCCTGGCCTCTGTCTAGCCGCTCTGACCCCAGCCTGTAATGCTGCAAGGGATTGTTGCGGCCAAAGCACAGAACGTAGCAGCACTTGGTCTTGTTGAACATCATATCATTGGATTTGGCCCATCTATCTAGCCTGTCCAAGTCCCTTTGCAGAGCCCTCCTACCCTCCAGCAGATTAAGGCTCACAGCCAGCTTGGCATCACCTGCAAATTTGTCAATGGTAGACTCAATCCCCTCATTCAGATCATCAGTAAAGATATTAAACAGGACTGGGCCCAGCACAGAACCCCACTAGTGACAGGACACCAACTAGAAGTGGCACAATTCATCACCTCTCTGGGCCTGGCCATCCAGCCAGTTCTTAACTNCCATTTCTTATCTCATTGAAGAGTGCACCTGTCCAAGCCGTGGACTACCAGCTTTTCCAGGAGAATTCTGTGGGAGGCAGTGTCAAAGGCTTCACTGAAGTCCAGGTGGACAGCATCCCCAGCCTTTCCCTCATCAGATAGGCAGGTCACCTGGGCATAAAAGGAGAGCAGGTTAGTCAGGCAGGACCTGCCCCTCCTAAACCCCTGCTGGCTGGGCTTGATCCCCTGGTTGTCCTGTATGTGTTGTCCTGTATCTGTTGTGTGATCACAGTCATGATGATCTATTCCACGACCTTGCCAAACACCGAGGTCAGGCTGACAGGTCTGTGCTTTTCCAGATCCTTCTTTCAGCCCTTATGGATGGGCATCACATCAGCCAACTTCCAGTCATTTGGGACCTCCATGGTCAGCCAGGACTGATGATAAATGATAGATAGTGGCTTGGTGAACTCTTCCACCAGCTCCCTCATCTCCCTAGGATGGATCCCATCAGGTCCCATAGCATCTAAGTAGCTCAGCAGGTCACTAACTGCTTCTTCCTGGATTTCAGTGAGTCTGTTCTTCTTCCCATCGCTATCTACTACTTCAGGAGGCCAGTTGTCCTGAAGACAACCCATCTTATTGTCGAAAACTGAGGCAAAGAAGTTGTTAAGCACCTCAGCCTTTTCCACATCTTTGCTAACTATATTCCTCCCCATGTCCAGTCAAGAATGGAGGTTCTCCTTGCCCCTCCTTTTGCCATTAATGCATTTATAAAATAATATTTTTATTATCCTTCACAGAAGGGGCCAGATTATGTTCTAATTGGGCTTTTGCCTCTATAATTTTCTTCCTACATGACATACCGACATTCTTAAACATTTCCTGAATAGCCTGCCCCTCTTTCCAAAGGTGATGCACCCCCATTTTTTCCCTTAGTTTTTTCAAAGCTCCCTGCCCATCCAGGCTGGTCATCTTCCCTGTCAGCTCATCTTTTGGCACATAGGGACAGCTTGCTCCTGAAGCTTCAAGATTTCTTTCTTGAAGTATGTCCATCCTTCCCTGGACCCCTTGGTTTTCAAGAACTGTTTTCCAAGGAACTCTCCAAGTGAATCTCTTGAAAAAGCCAAAGTCTGCCCTCTGGAAATCTAGTGTAGAAGTTTTGTTGATGTGTGATGCTTCAGATTCCCTAGGTGCTCTGTGGAGATTGTAGACTATGTCTCTTAAGAAAATCTGGAAAGATTTCTGTGTTCAGTCTGGCATTGTTTATAGTCCATGAAAGCAGATTGGAATAGGATTTGCCAAATGCTGTGACAGTCATTTCCTCCATGTAAATATGTCTTGAACACTATCATAAAGAAGAGCCATAGATGTACATCTCCCCATATGTCAGGTCCTCCTCCATAATAAGCGTTTTACATTCCCCACAAACTTGAAGCCATATTGACACACTTGAAGGAGGGAAATAAATGACCTGCATTTGAGACATAAGATTCATTTGTGTTTACAAATATAGTGTACTTGAACCTTTGAGGGAGGCAAGTATGTCTTGTATGAACTACATGCAGGTAGCACTGTACATCAAAACTGCAGACAAATGAGGGGAAAACTCAATGTTATATCGCATGGAGTATAGTCATTAACAACATCACTTATTGCATCAGATCTCAACTTGTCTAAACAGCCGTCCTGAAAGAAGATTGCATAACCCTAAGCCCACATAAAAAAAACATTGATTTGAGTGACAATTTAGAAAGGAAAGCTTAGGGTTCTCCTAATGAGGTGTTCAGAGTTTCAAAATTAGCCAGCAGTTTTGTGGAGTACTCATGTTTCTCTGTAATATGGGTCTTTTCCTAGGCTTCTTTAAAACTGCCTTGTGTTGAAGGCAAGATATCAACTCTTACAAGTGTACTTTTGCTTACAAAACTGATTTCTGATTTCTACTATATGGGACTGTACTCTGAAAAATATGTAAATAACTATTAAAAAAGGTTTATCATTAAATGTAAGTAGTTAAAATAGTCAGATGTTACAACCAATGAATATCAAACAGTAAACATTGGATCACATTAATTTACTTAAAGAGTTGTGAATTAACAATACTTCACTAACTTTTGTCACAGAATGCAATGAAAAAAATAAGGCTAAGTGTGTCTATTTGTAAATAAAACATGTTCTTGTTCAAAAGATATAACATCCATTTCATTGCTCAGATAATGAGCAATGCTGCATGCAAATCAGTCCACTTGCAGACTAATGAAAAGACAGAGGAGAAACTGATACAACTTAAGAGTTAGGCTAGGAATGAAGGAACACTAGTTGAACAATTTACTACAAAAATATCGCAATTCACAGAATAAATTATTTTGTGACTATTATTCAGCTGGCTTCAGCAGTGAGACTAGTGCATCATAACATGACACTATAATTGACTGCTTCAATGAAAGGGCATCTTTAATGAGAGTCGTGTCTGAAGAAGTCTCTGCTTAGCAGGCTGCAAATCAAGATGATCTGTGTGAAAAAAAAATTGATCAGAATACTTTATTGGTAGCAGTCTATCAGAGGTTAACTCTAATTTTGATGAAATTGCAAGTGTCAGAAAACAGAACAAGAGCTCAGGAAATAGTAACAATCCTTCATTGACTAGTAATAAAAACATTCAGTAAATTAACTTTCTTAGAAGCCAAGAGCAAATCTAATCTATTAAGGCTCTGACATCAAGGATCACCCAGTCTCTGAACGGCCCTTCAGAAGAGTTGGAGGACAATTTGAATGCTATGTGTGTATAAGTAATGGAGATGTAACACACACATATTTTTAAATAATCCTCTAGGTAATGGAAACAAGTAAATTTGAAAAAGATTGAGTTTACATTGAGGTAAAACTAACAAGACTATGATGTAATTTTCTGCCATGGCATATGTACTTATCTAGTGTTTTGCCATCTTAGTCTCATGGGACTGCATAGACAGCACTCTTCCCTCATTGTTCTTCTCACTAACAGACTTGTCTCATTGTTGTTTGATTTTGTTGGGGGGTTGAGAGGCTGTGGAGGGTGTTGTGGTTTTGTTTGTTGGTTTTTTTCTGGTTGTAAGAATTTTTTTCCTCTGCATCAATAATGACATAAAATTACTACTTCCGAACTGCAGTCTACATTTTCAAGTCTAAATTGCACTAAATGTTATTTGGTCAGTTACAAATGCAGACTTGTTCTCAGAGTGAAAAAAACATCCCAAATTCCTTTAATTTTGATTATGCAGAACTAGTAAACTAGAGAGACTTCTTAAAATCAATGTTAGGAGTGAAGTTTGTTACAATCTATAACGAACAACCATACAGTGCAAAATGAAATCATCAGTGCGAGTAAAAAGATCTGAGTACTGAGATGGGACCAAGTATCAGGTGAAGTATCAGAAGATAGGTAGGCTGCCAGGCATTGTGAACAAATGTTCTCTCCTCAGTAGCACAGAAGCTTTACAGGTTTGGTTTTGGAAAACAGATTGCACCTTAGAAAACATAATTCTGAAATTTCGTGTTTTCTACAGGTGGTAGCAAGACATAGTAGAATAAGATTTACAGAGTTGGTGTATTTTTTTTGCCCTTGCTCATGATCTCCATCTCATTATGAGGGCATACTTAAAAGAGGGGATGCAGCTCTTTCGAACTTTTGGTATTGTCCAGAAAGCTTTGCAACAGTTTTAGTTAGTGCCGATGTAGTCATTCTGCATGAGATTTCCATCATACCTAAAGAAAGGAGTGGATTGTGAGAAATTCACCAGTTGTGTCTTAGAACATAATTCTTTTTCAGAGAAGAGTGTTATAGTTACAGGCAAGTATTCATTCCCACTACAATGCTGTCCATCTACTCAGTCTTGAAGAAGATATTTAATGTTTTATTTCTCTAGACCCTTGAGGTCCCTCTGGATGGTAGCCTGACCCTCTAGCATAGGAGCCTTTCCTCACATTACAGTTTCATCTGTAAACCTGCTGATGATCCACATAATCACCAGCCTTTGGTGCTGACCACTCATCACTTTTCGAGTCAACTCACTGTCTGTTTATCTGGCCCGATCTTCATCAGCTTTTTTCTGAGGATCTTATGGAAGACAGCCTTAAAAAAGTACTTACTGGGCTCTTCAAAGTAATATCATCACATACAGGATAAAAATGGTCATACCGTCATCATGAGTCACAGCTTAAGATCATTCAAATTTATATTCTCATAAGAGAAGAGTGTAAAAACAGGATGCGGTTGTACTCACATATCACTGTGCTGAAGAAGTGTAGTTCAGTTACTCTGACTTTATATCAGCTGGACCTCTAAGCATCTTGGTGGCTTCCTCTCGACTTGCTTCTCAATGTTCTTCCTGTGCTGAAAACTTCAGAGCTGGACACAGTACTCCAAGGGGGTCTCACCAGAGAGGAGTAGAAGGATAGAATCCCCATGCTTCCACTGCTGGCCGTGCTGCTGTGGATGCAGCCCAGAACATGCTGCTCTGGGCTGCAATTGCACATGGCTAGGTCGTGTTCAGCCTCTCATCCCCCAGCACCCCAAAGTCCTTCTCCACAGGGCTGCTTTCAATCTACTAATTCCTGAGCCTGTATCAATACCAAGGGTTGCCCCAACCCGGGTGCAGCACTTTGCACTTAATCTTGTTAAACCTCATGAGATTCCTACGGGCCCAACTCTTGAGCTTGTCCAGGCCCCTCTCAAAGGCAGGTGTTCTTCAGGTGTGTCAACTGCAACAGTCAACTTGGTGTCATCTGCAAATTTGCTGAGGGTGCATTTGATCTTTTCATCTGTGCCATTAATGATGATATTAAATAACACTTGTCCCGCTACAGACCCGTGGTAACTTCTCACAAACTCGGAAAAGTCAACAGATCAAACTTGAGGCATGCAGAATATTTCTGTGCTTAGATGCTGAAAGACCTGAAACAATGAGCAACGTCAGAGTTTCAAGTAGAATGCAGAGGTGTGCTAGTCTTTTTGATAGTCTGATAATTTTAGAGAAATTTCTTTCAGTCTCAGAAGGTGTAATTGGGTAAACAAAGGAAGCTATATAAATAAATACCTAGTCGAGAATAAAAGGTCCTTTGACATGATTAAAACCCAGTTTAAACTGCCTAGTCACAGTTAAACATGTCATTTAAAACTCATTAATTTAATATAAAATTATTTACATTGAATAGTAATTACACAAATGATCTGGAGACCAGTATAATTATTTACGGAAGAAATTAGCAAATTAGTTAAAATAATAAAGATCTAATGATTTAGTGAACTAGTTGCTGACAGCCAACAAACCATGCAAAGTGTTCTGAATAAATAATCTTTTTAATTATTGTCAGCACTTATGTTTGGTTTGATGTCTAAGTGGAACTGTTGTGTTTACAAAATACAGTGTTTTTACAAATAACATAGAAACATAAAGTGACTAAGAATCCTTAAACACTTGATTATGGGAATAATATAAATAGAAGTTCTGAAGAAATCATTAGATTCTTTTACTGTGATAGTTGTGTTACCTTCTTGAGCTTTTTTTTTCATCTAAAATGAGACATGGTCTTGTTTCCAAGAACCAAGTGATGAAAACATTATGATTTCAAACAATGAGACACGATGTTTAGTAGAATTTTGCATTAAGTTTGAAAAAACCTGTATGCATTCTAGATATTGAGAACTGTTTGTAATACTCACTCAGGAGAAAAATATATATCTGCTACTGAGCAAACTTAGAATGGTTTACTAATGTGAAGGTATTTCTTAACTGTGTTTTACGAAAATATTTTGTATCACATTATTGAACATGATTTCACACTCCTATTGTGTTATTTATACAGCAAGATCAACAAATGTCCTTTCCTGAGCTACAATTTTAGGACAATAGAGCACAGTTTAGAGACCAACTTGTCAGCTCTTATGTCATCTTATGTCTTATTCAGAACTGCTTTGATGGTGGGCACTCTGAGCACCATGGGCATATATGGGTGGCTCATCAGAGAATTATAAATAAAATTATAAAATTTCTATATCTGAATTGACTCTCCATCAAATGGGCAGTAAGAACTTATTTAATCAGTATTGCTTTTACCTATTCATGAATTTCTTATGAAGAATAAAATTTACAGTAATTTATAACAGAACTCATTTAATCTTTCTTCAGTGCTCTTTCAGTAAGATTAAGCAGCATAGGA
The DNA here is from genome assembly GCA_013397755.1 of Cnemophilus loriae. Taxonomy (NCBI): domain Eukaryota; kingdom Metazoa; phylum Chordata; class Aves; order Passeriformes; family Corvidae; genus Cnemophilus; species Cnemophilus loriae. The sequence goes on from VZTF01009444.1 coordinate 426,254, forward strand.
ACTTTCTAATGGAGCTTCTTAGAAAATTTATGACCAAAAAGAAATTTCCATCTATTTGCATTTTCCCAAAGCTGCTTTCAGTCCGGTTGTTAATTGTTGTTTCTACCTAGGAAAGAAACCAGAATGTTTTTTCACATGAGCCATTCTGGACAGAAATATAATGTGCAGAGAGTTATACAACAGATTATTTTCCTATTAGTGACACCCAAATCAAAAGACTTCTAAAACTAAGACAAAAATTTCCAGCTGTAGAAAGAAACCCCAGTTTAGATATTTCCATTGGGCTGTCTGTCTGAACTTAAAACCAACAAAACAACAAAAGCTATGGTTTTTTTTGTTGGAGGAATGCCTAAGGAGAATTATCACCAAAAAAATCAACCATTTAATCTTACTTATATTTTATTTGCATTCTTTGTAAAGTTTGATTTTTTTTCATCCTGATGGTGATGGATTTTTTTTTTTTTTTAATTCTTGTTTATAAATGTATTCCTATGTTGTAAAGGACCGAATCAAAGGGAACAGCTAAGGAGATAAGAGAGAGAAGTAATGATTATTATTTGGAGCAGATAATACCATCACAGACTAAATTTAGATAGGGAGACAAACGGGAAATTTAGAAAAGTCTTTTATTGTGCTTTTTTAGGGAAAGCACAGAAGGAGAGAAGAGAAAATAAAGCAGTAGAGAGTGTTTGGCTGGGCTTTTTTTCTTGTCCAAATAGTGAATACTAAAATACCCAAGTGATGAAATAGAAATCTTGGTCAAAGCCTCATCCTGACACATTTTAGCAAGTGAGATATTGCAAAATATCATATTGAATTCAAATTCATATGTGACCATATATGAAACATGGGATGCTGAGAATCCACTAACCACTAGAAACCAAGCCACTACATTGCTGGAGTTACCAACGCTATACCTCTGCAGAGTGATGTTAGAAACTGGTTCACAAAGCAAGAAAAACTTTTACTCACTGCCCTCATGGACTCAGGCTCTGTATTTTGTTTCCTAATCACCTTGAGAAACTGATTATGTATCTCCCGAAGCCTGACAGTGCCTAAAGGAAATCATTCCTTTCACTTCAGCAAACCTTTCACTCTAACCTCAATGTTCTTTCAAGGAAGTGCTATTGATATTTTCCTTCCTATTTAATAAATTATGGTGCACTTAGAAGCAAAATAAAATGGTAAATAAAGTAAGACATCAATCAATAATACAGGAGAACAGATTCTGCAGAACCTCTAACAGAAGTTAGTAAGAAGACTAATCATAAAATTAACTGGTTAATAGCAAACCTATTATTGATCCAGCAATTTTAGCAAAAAGGATTCTGAGTTCAATGAATTTTGCAGAAGCTGTGCCACACTGCACAAAGCAATCCCCTTTTCTTTTCCAGGAAAAAAAGCAAGGGTGCATGTGATACTAAGTACTTAGGCCTCTTCTAATGAAGCTGCAGTCTCTTTTCCAAAGATTTCTGCTGTGACTCCAGAGAAGGCAGACAGGGTGTGATTCAGTCCTTTCAAGTTGAACACACTTCTGTGTACACGAAAAGCTACAGCTATTTATAAACTTGGGGATCTACAGAATTTGGATGCATCAAGGTTTAAGAACCCTGATTTCAACTCAGGTACCTGAATTCTGCTCTAGTTACACTTTAGGTCTCTCTGTCCCTTCTTCGTTCTCCCATGACTGACAAAGTCCAACCCAGATGGTCCTGCCAAGGTTTTATCAAGCTCAGGACATAAAATAGTCATAACATAAAAACATGTATATCGGACTGTCTGCCTACTGTTGAAATGTAGGATTTCAAGAAGATATAGGAACGGGTTTGAAAAGTATGTCTATTTTTCTTACTTAACTAGCTAGTTATTTTCAAGAATAAGAGCATTTTGTTTCAAAATCTATAATAAAACATGCCTCAATTTCTCTATTTTAGCTATTATTAATAAGTATGCAATTTTCTAAAGACCCATTCAACCAACAACCTCTACAGGTGCATTTTAAGCAGCAGAGTAGTTTCTTTCTGTGGGGAAAAATGATAAGTATTTGCTTGTTTTGCCATGTCTGGGTTTTATTTTATGGGAGAAAAAATAAGTAACTAATATAAGAGTCTGCTGCCTTATTTAGTCTCCATAAATGAAGTTTAGATTTCAGTGTTGCAAGGGAAATCTTATAACTAAATCTTTTTTATGGGAATTGTATTAAAATATATAATTAACTTTGAATGCTTCTAAGTGTCTTAAGGAATATGGTTCAGTCTTTGCGAATCTTTCAATTCATCCTACAAAGATACAAGTCAGAAATAGCCTTTTACAGAATGTAATCTGTCAAGACAGTTACTTTATATATTTAAAGCCAAGAGCAAAATCGATCAAATAAAGCTCTCACACTAAGAATGATTATTGGAAAAGTAATAATTACCAAACTAATAACAGGAAAATACCTTTATTTAATGATTTAAGGTGTATACCTACATATTACAAATGTGAGTTCTTTCCTTGCCGGCCCTTCAGGTTCACTTCAGTGTATGCTCATTGCTTACTCATGCTTAATGTTGACAGTTAATAATCTCATGGATTTGCCTACTTGTTTCAGGAAAATCAATAATGTTGAGTCAGTCCCGCAAAACCTATCAAGATCTGAAGATTTGTCCTGCAATCAAAATGTCTCTTAAACCGGCAAAAAAATTCTAAGGGGCAGAGGGCTAAAACAACACATTTCTTCTTTCCTAGTCCTATTAAACTTCTCAAATGTGAACAAATTTTAAACATCATCTATTACATCAACCAACAGGTCTACTTAACTCCTTTCGTAATAAATGCTAAAGCAGTCAAAGTGGAACTAACCTGCATTTTGCAATCTACAGCGTAAGCACTGGCAGACTATAACAAGCTATATGACATAAGAAATATGTCAGGGGTAGTTAGAGTGGTGCAGCCATACTAGTGTTTGAATGTGCTCTGCATGTAGCAGAACTGTGTCTCCTCTACTTTACCGAGCTAAGAAAAGAATAGTGAGTCATAATCACTACTTTCTAGCCAAGATATGAATTGATGTCTTTGAGTAATTTTTAAATTACCCTATAGGCCTTTTGTGTTACCCTGTAGGCATTGCATTGCCATACATTCCCTCTTAAATGAAACAGTGAAAGACCTTTCTAATTTAACTCAGCAATGAAAATCGTGTAAACTGAAAATCCTTTAGATAACAACTAATCACTGTTGATTCTTATCGTAGTAAGATGAATAATTTTATAGCAAGAATTTTTACAGCATGATAGAACATTTTGTACATCTGACTTTGGACTAAAGGCAATTTCTAGTCTAGGTAGCTAAAATTTAATTGCATACAATGTCCAATTACTCCATACATGAATAAAACAAAAACTTCTTTGACAGACCTGATTAGAAAACAAAGAGGACATGTGGAAAGAGAATGTGAGGAAACACTGCTATTTCTATGAATGTTGATGTGTTCTATCCAGAAACAAAACCTGCTGTTACATCTACAGAGTCTGTAAGAAAAGTGGAGAAGAAAAAGCAACTTTCCATTACTTAAATGCTTCTACTAGAAGACCATCCAGTTTCCTGGGGGAAGACTACTTATAAACTCAGAATATTCTGCTGCCACAGTTTTTCATTCAGACAAGACAATGCAATGCTAGCAACAACACTCTCTTTCAAATACTGTCCCATAACCAAAAAAAAGTATATTTTTACACGATCATCAGATGTTTATACCAAGAGGAATGTGTTCAGTTGTCAGAGTTTGTGGCACGGGTAAAGCTTTTCATTGATCACCTTCTCTTGAAATATCTAGATCCCATTGCTTCTCCATCTCTTAGAGATGAAACTATAATCAAATAATTTTAAGAATTCAGGATACCACTGAGCTACTGAATGTGCAAGACCTATTTCAAATACCTTCTATGTTATCACAGAACAATCCTGCTTGAAGATCCCTAAAAGAATCAGTGAGAATCCTTTATTCCTCTGCTGTCACATGCATTTGCAGACAACAGAATTATCCTGCAGAGATAAGTGGCTAATCAGGCAGGTCTGCAATTCACACATCAGACAATCACCAGTTTCTGTGAATAGCTCTCACTCTTCTTAAAGGAAAATTATTGCTCCTCCTGCACAGTTTTTCCTGAATCCCACTCCCAAAAAAGCAGCAAATCACAAACTAAACAATAAAATGTTAATGATCTCCTCAATGCAAGACCATTAGTTTCCATCTTTATCTCACTTGAAAAAGTTCAAATTGTGATTCCAGCTTCTCTTCTCAGTAGTTAGCAAGTTCATCAAAATTCAAATGCCTTGTAAACGAAATACAAGTATAGTATTCTGACCCTAGCCCTGTGGATCTTTTGAATGCTTAGCCTTCATTTACTTATTCTTCATCATTCCCCCCAAACTTTTCTTCTCAGGTCCTTCAAACAGAGAGAGAGAAAGAATTTTCTAAACTGGCTCATACAGTAGAATATGCAGAGATTCAAAGACGTCTTACTTGAATTTCTCTTCTATAATTTTTAGCCTCTAAAAGCAGTGCTTAGTACTGTGTATGCGAATGAGGGATTCCTAAAGTTAGCTTTGCTTCAGAAAAGAGAAATTCAGAAAATACCAAAAAAAAATTAATCAAAAAATTGGTTACCTTCCTGTATTACTTTAGGGCTCTGGCTATCCCCACTACCAGACCGTCATCAGAAATACCAGAGGCGACCTTGGCCTCAGCTGTTTGTGCAAAAAACCCTTTATCTGCACTTACAGATTTGTGCATTGTCATGGCTAAATAAAATCTGAAAAGTCATTATCTTTATTTTAGCTTATCATACCTTAATTTATTTGACAATAAATGAGGTATGTGTTTAGACTAATTATTCCATAAAAATCAGAATTCCACACTTAACTCTACAAGCAGAATAATAAAGCTATGAATGACGAGTAAATACAAAATTGATAGCCTGATTTGATTGAGTTGTTTACTACTCTAGGATTCCAAAGACATTTATTTCACAAAGGCCTGCATATTAGTTAATAACTGAATATTCATATGATCTCATGCCCCGGAGAATGGGAAGAAAAAAAGTTTATCTAACTCAGTTTAACTTCATATTTACATATATATATTTGTGGGGTAACACTGCTCTATTCTATCACAACCTTATCCCAAATGGTAAAGTGAGGTGCTAGTTTTCCGGATAAATACTGCCAGGGTAAGTAAGACTTCCTTTTCTAGTCTATAAAGGCACTGTGATTATTTCAGTAACAAATTCTGTCACCAAGAATCTGGCTCATGGCAATTAGCATGATTTCTGAAGACATAGAATAAGCTCAGAGTCAGGTAATGATTATGAGGGTCATCTTAATCAAACTTTTTTTTTTTTTTTNTCACTTCTTCCTCTTCAAAATATTTTTTTTTTATTATCCAATAATATATGGATAGAGAAGTCAAAAAAAATTACTTGGTGGAATACCCACCCAGAAATAAAGAAAAAAACCCAGTCTTTTGGGTTCATATTCCTATTTCAGATAATGTTTAAATTATGTTTGAATATAATTTCAATACAAGAGATTAAAAGTACAGTATGAGGATACCCTGCCATCTGATGCTTAAGGAGGAAGAGAAAGTCCAAATTTCTCTCTCAGAGAAAATAATTTAACATTTCTTGCCCGACAACTCCAACAGAACTCATCGTTAGACATTTTATCAATTTAGCTCAAATACACATAAATCATACATAAAAATCAAATATATTTAATTATTTTCATTTTGTCAATGACAAAACTCTAAATCTGGTTCAGTCTCTCCATTTGTATTGTAGTTTATTACTGTTTTTGTTAAATGAACAAAAAATAATTCAGTGCTCAAATGGTTCCACTTTCAGATCCTTTTGAAACCTCTGGAGAAAAGATCTTTATTTTCAGAAAATCTCTTTCTTTGGTTTGTTTATTTTTTTCATCAGTAAAACTAGCCAGGAATGAAAACAAATCAATTAACAACAATGAAAATACTTCCAAAAGTCCTTTCACGTGTTGGGCCCAAACATTATATCTATCTTACCAACCCTGTCTGCAATAGACGAGGACAATCTGTCTGAGCAGAGGTGCTACCAGAGGAGCTTAGTAACTTCACACAATAGCTGCACCATCCCAATGGGAAGGAAACTAAACGTGACTTTCACACAAAATTATTAACTAGTAACACTGAGGAGGCAAAACTGGATCAGTGCATCCAGAGAAGGCCTAGTTTTTTTTACTTACCTAGAGGGAAAATACGCCAAAAGCAGAAAAGCAGTTTCCCACTGGAACTATAGCTGATCCCTGAGATGTTGTCACGTGCAGAAGCATGAACAAAGCACGGCTAGATTAAGTGCCCTCCTCTAGATGTTGCCATGTCTTCAAGAAATGTGTTTCTAAGTGAAATGCAGGAATCAAAAGAACAGAAAAACCTGCAGTCAAGAACAAGAACAAACACACAATGGGTTTTAACCACCAGCTTTTCAACAACGGAATGCAAGACCATGAAAACATCTGAAGATACTAAAAGGAAACACTTCCAAATTTAACAACAGCAGGTTTTAGATGTAAAATAGTATTGTGAGGGGAATGATTTTCTCTGCAAGAGGATATTGGTTTAGGTAGTTAATTAGACTTTTGGAAACACTAAGCAGGAAGCACAATCTCCTGACTCACCTGAAGTCGGATAAAACAGAAGTGCCTACAGTTTGTAAATACACACTTGCCACTGTATAAATGAGAAAAACAGATTGAATAAGTAATAAGAAAAGACCTAACACTTCACAATGTAAACAAATCCTCAACCCGGCTCTTAAAAATATTCATTAACGCAATTTTACTCAATGAACTACATAATATGAGTATGTACACACTTTTGAGAAGATGTGTGTGTCAGGTTTCATTAACATTAGTAAAGGAAAGGTTTCAGTATGGCTATGGAATTCCTCTTTAAAGAATGGAAATTATTTGCCAAAACCCACGATTCTCATTGAACTCTCAATTCTGACACCCCAGTCCTCTCTGAGACAGTTGATTCTTGTGGATATACATGTATGTTAGGACCTAGTAATCTCAGAGGTGAAACTAGAAACTAGCTGTGCTGTGGGGCATAAAATAAATATTAAGGTTTAAAAAAATAAAGCTCACAAGAATTGCATGTCATTGTTTCCTTCCTGCAAACCAATTTAATTCATATCTTTGCCAGACACATGCAAAGCTTATACATTAGTACACACCAACTTAGCTACAGTGGAGTTGTTCATATATTGTATATGGGTAATCTACACGTTCCTCTGACATTTACACTACAGGAAGATGTGCAAATATACCTCATTTTCAGGATGAAAAAAACAAAAAACAACAACAACAACAAAGACAACAAAAATCAAACCAAACCAAATCAACAAAAAAACACAAGCAAACAAACAAATACACCATCAAAAAACACGCACTGCAACAATTAAAAGACATATTTTCTCTTCAGTCTGGTCAGCTGTCTAAAGTGGAGGATGACTTGCTTCCCACGGTGAATAAATCTTATACGTTATCACATTCAAATCTCTCCTCCATTTCTCAAAATAATTACTTAGTGCACATTTCACAAAGATGAGGATGCCATAGAGGGAAAATCCGGACTTCAAAGCTTCAGGTGTTTCATCAAATTTCTGATGCACATGCAAATTAAACTTACCAGCACTTATATGCTTATAAAGATATTCCAATACAGACAACGTCTTCTGCAAATTAGCCAGATCATAGAGACGAACAGTCCCTCAGTTTCCTCACTTAAAATCTGCAGCCTCATCAAAACTCTATATGGGGATATTTATCAACTCATTTATATCCTCTCCTCCACCCGGAAATCTGAAGCACTGCCAAGTGCCTTGTAACAGACTTTCTCTTCATTCCTAAATATTTGGAAGGAAAAAACAAATATTTTCATGTGTAAGATATTTCTAAATTTATTTCTATTTTCTTTTTTTTTCCTTTTTTTTTGCATTCATGAGAAAAGGATCTTCATGGAAAAACTGACTTTAGAAATTAGTTTTCTCCTAAAAGCAGCAAGATCTCATTCGTATATCTTGCAGAAGTGAGACAACAGACAATATTTTTGAAACTGAAATTATTTTCCTGAGCATTTATGCAAGTTTATTCATAAATCGAGTACTATAACCAAAGTACAAACCCACATAACAAGATACAGTTTTATTACTTTCAAAAAGGTGGGGGAAAAAAAGGAAGAAGAAAATTTAGCTTCGTAACAATAGATTCTCACAGATATAACATAGCTGCTATTATAATATTAGATGTTGGGATGAAAGATCAGCCTGAGTTTCTAGGTTTTCTGGTACGCTTCTCAACTCATTGTATTTATTTATGAGGTGATTGCTGTTGCTAAAACACATTTGATTCTTAAGTTGTCAATGTTTACACATACTAGTACTTTTCAACTCAATTGTTATTCCCATTATGTTCAGCAGAACTTCACTTATATTTTCCCTAATTTTGGGGGGACGAAAAATATTCCCCAAAAGTACTCACACTCGTGGTGAAAACTTCCCTTGCCTATTGACTCAGATTCAGGCTGAGGGCAGGCAGGTTGCAGCACTCACACACAATAACAGTAATGGTTTCATCCTGCCAGCATTCTGGTTCCTTTCTTTGGCAGAGTGGATTAACTACCTATATTCACTGAAGTGGCAACCAGCAGATGCTGTAAATTACTTCATCTGTCACCATCGCAATCATATCATTCCATTCAAAGAATGGTAGAAGATGAGCTTTGTGTTGTTGCTGAGGGAGAAACATGAGAGGAAGAGAACCACAAAGTAGGTCACCGACTGCTGTGAAGGCAACAGTCTCCCTTCATAAGTCATGTTTAAAGCCAGTATAAATATTAGTTAAAGATATTCATGGAACTTCAGGTTTCCAAAAAACACCACAGGACTCCTTAGAGAAAAGTGCAGTCTTAATGTCCTACATTAATACTTACCTTTCATGAAATGTGAAGAAATGCAGAGGGAAGGTGTTCTTTGCAAATGTTGAAGCCTCTGAGTACCAGTTTCTTTTGTTAATAAGGTGTTTCTTGATAACAAAATATAGGTCAGACCTATTTATTAATCTATTTTGTTTTCTTACCAGCTATTAATTTCTGTTAGAAACAGAAGCTTGGAGGAGTCCAGTAAGTACTAACATTGTCGTGTTTACTTGTACCATAAAAACATGGCAAACTTCTCAATCCAAATGAGAATAGCTGCCAGTTGTCATACTTGATAGGGCTAAATGACACTCAAGAACTTCTATTCTGGAGAAAGCGATGTTTGCCTTAAAGAAAACTGCCTTATGCTAGCCAGAAAGCCTTTCAGTCTTCAGTGTTAGAGGTTCACTAGCCTGTAGAAAACCTGGCCTACCTGTCCCCAAGCTTTTGCTAAAGCCATTTCAAGAAAAATTGAAAAGCTCAGCTTTATCCATACCATTTTCCATCCTTCTAGTATGCAAAAAATGGACTTGAAATAAAAAGCTGGTATCATATCAAATCAGTAAGTAAAAATGTAAGCTCAGATTAGCTAGGAAAAAAATTCGTTCTTTCTATTCCAATTTACATCCAGAGTCATTATCAAAACCAACCTTAAAATTTTCTTTGAACTTCTAGATCAATAAAAATAAAATTTCCCTTTACCACAAATTAGCTGATTTAAGCAATGCACACATATTGATTCTCCCTAAAAAGAAAATCTAGCTTCTAGTGAATGCTTAACACCCTAGTAAGCAGCTCTGTTTTGTAGGACAAGGTACAGTTGCTTGAACCTAAACTATATAATGAAATTCATATGCTTGTGGAATTAATGGAAAGAGTAGACAATGAGTAAGACAATACTTCAGGGATAAATCATTTATTTTCTTTAAATGAAAAAGCCTTCTTTGCAACTCATAGTATATTCTGTCTAGCACTGATACAAGTCCTGCTTGCAGGGTCTTCTTCCATTTTGGTTTGGGTAATGAGGACATCTTCTGGGAAATAAGAGAAAAATATATCAGACAACGGGGTTTTTTTATCATTTTAAATGCCTTTTCTTTGTCAGTTCAAAAGGCCTGGTAGGTCATTCAAGCACTGGAAGATTTTTCCTATTCCATTTAATCTCTCTCTCTAATTCTACTCCATCCTCCTGGAGTCTCCCAGAGATGTGTTTCCTATAAGCTAACAGTAAAACAAATATTTGTCATAGTTATCACTACACTGTCAATTCAATTTTTCTTTGAAAATAATTAAGCAACTCCTCTGTGAATGAGGACCCTATCCTTTCTTTAATCTCTCAAAGGGTGAAAATACAATGAACTTCAAACTAGCAGGTAAATGGACTTCTGATCTGTGTTTAATAAATCATCACAGGATGACTGTGAAACAGCTTGATCTCTTTTGAAGACCTCGTCATACTTTGCAAAGTTCTTCAGGAGCTCTTGGAGAGGTCTGAGGATATTCTAACTTAAGAGCCTCTACAGTCATCTGTGTATGACTCATGCTATCAATGTTCCCCTTTTCCAGCAAAAGTGATAAGTATTACAATTTGATTTAGTTAAAAAGAGGAGAACTCATTTACAGCTGAGTGCTGCCAAGGTGAAATACAGGTCTTTCTTAAAATTAATGTGTTGAAATAATTACTGGCGAACTTTGCAAAATTCTAAGGGTCACTGAGTTCATACCCTGATGATCATGAATGAGAGTACGAAAGGAAACTACGACACAATTGGATTGCCTTTATTGTTACTGAGTTTCTTTGTTAATTAGAAAACTCGCAGGGCTCTAAGTCCAATTAATTCTTTAATAATGTAAAATGGATATCTGACTGATACATTTTGTCACATCATTGGTGAAAAGTACAATTAGGTGTCCCAATGTGTGAAAGCTCTTGGTACTTCGATGAGCAGCATGGTTGCTTGACAGAAAGTTGATGACTTGAGAGAGTTTATGTTGTAAATCCTACTTACCAAGTAATGGAAAACCTGAAAATGCAGCCACTATTTCTGCCTTCTCATTTATCCTGAACTATCAGGAGTCTTTACAGAGGATGCAGCTTTCAGCTGGTAAAAGGCTGCTCAACTCACTGAAGCTGAGTAGAGCCCTGCCAACAAAAAGCTGGCACAACAGGTTCAACCGACTGGTCCCCCTGAGCTTCTAGCTCTCCGAGCAGTTGTGGGGGCCTTCTTTCTATCTCCATACACTGTGGCACAGAAGAATGTTTCCAGTCTTTGTCTTTCTTGCCAATTTGTACCCATCTCAGTATTTGAAATCTCCAGAACACAGTAAGTAAATCCATAACATTTGTTCAGTTTAGGAATGGTCTCCATGAGAACACAATTGGTTACACAACAATAGGGTGACTTTCCATAAACCAGCACTTACTTCACTTTCATTCATATAGATCTAAAATATCAGTACACTTCACACTGTTTTGCAAAAGAATGGGGACCACTGCTGTCAGCACGACACCTTCTACATGTGACATGCTAATACTTTCCAGGAAATACAGAGTGACAATGAGGCTCACAATACTGTTTCAGGCTAAATAGAAGGCAACAGAGAGGGAATGAGGCTACATAGCTCTTAGGATGCATAACTTTGTCATACGGTAAGTAACCACTATGTTTTCTACTGTGGGGCTCGCTATGTCTTATTACCTGCTTTGTAAAATTTCATTAAAATTGCTCATTTGATCACGTCTAGCAAAAGACAACCCTTACTTCAGAACTATATTTTAACTAATAATATCATCTTCTATCATGAATAGTCCTTCTGCCACCACTTTCCAAATAATTAATTGTCATCAGTCAACTTATTTACCCATCATTTAAAAAATAGATATTCTTCTTCTTTAAGAGAGACATCATCAGTCTTTCTACTCATTCTTGTTACCTTCTAGAAGTTAAAGGTTTATTTTTAAGGGAGTGTCTCTGTAACAGTTTCAACTATAATATAGATAATTTTTAAAGTTAGCAGTACTGCAAACTATGTATCTACCATGTTAGTTTTTGATGTTTGCTCCTTTCACCACCATGCCTATGTCACATTGCAATTTACCAGCTAAAGCATCTTTTGTTATTTAACATTTTTCTTTTCTTTTAAATCAAAAATTTTGTGAAATACTAAAACATATTTGAGGTTTTTTTTTAATAACAGTTCAGCAAATATTAATGACTTTGTACATATCATGTAAACCAAGTTACTGAGATAGAACAGTTATTGAAATATTATAATTTATTTTCAGGAAGAGATCAATGTTTAATATTCTTCTTCCTTGAAGAGTTGTGAGTTGAGCACATGCCGAAGAGCTTTATCAAAGGAGAAACACTGGCTCACCTAAATCAAGGGACGAGGCATTCTGGTTTTAGCCCTGGGACTTTTCTAGGAGAGCTCTTATTTCACCTTGACTGCATGTAAGGAAGAGAACCTCAGTACGAATAAGGCACCTTCTTCTCCCTGGAATGGAGGAATTAAAAAGAGGGCCAGATAATATCAGTCTCCAAAACTGGGAGAGGTAGAGGGGGCAGGGAGAGAAGGCTTCCGAACACAACCAGAGAACTTCCATGCTCCATTGCTTAGGAACATCCAGTCACAAGCATTAAAATGTTGCAGTTTTTTATGTCGTGAGATTTTTCTGTGTGCTATGAGGAATTACAGGAACTATGTAGAAGGATGTAGAAGTGTAAGTATAACAAAATAAGAATGTTATGTGACTGACACCAGCTCAAGTTTTTATCAAACTGAAGTCCCATCTCTAGTAATTCTTTGTCATTTTTTGTGTCCATTTCGGAAAAGCAGAGTCATGCCCCAGACTTCATGTAGTAATTTAAAACTGAATAAGAACTGCAGGATTAAGAAACTATGACATGAATGGGCAGAGAAAGAAGACTGATTATATGAGAAATGTGACTTCAGAGACCTCGTCTGCAGTTAGATAATTTCCATGATGAATGTCAGACTTACAACCATATTCAGATGGACAGAGCTCGTGAACTCCAGAAATCTTCAGGACAATTTTTCATGCAAGAACAGGTCTGAATGCAGAAATGACTGCATTCTTTCGAAGCTTTAATATTTTTTCTGTTTTAAGGCTTGAAAATAATCATATATCTTGTGCATACATGCAAATGTAATGACACGAAGAAAATTAGTACCTAGATTAACATCAACTTATTTACTGCAAGATATAATTCCTTATGATGAATGCAACACAGAGTAGATGGCACCAGAATATAGGCAGGAGGCCTTACACTACATTTATCAGACTGTGCTAATGGGAGTCAAAAATGATCTAGTGACCTTGGTGACTGTAATGCGCAATTGCTATGTTTGCATTTCTAAGATTGTCTCAGAACCAAAAAAGGTTTTTCTCGCTGAGGTACAAAAAATGTAATGGTTTAATTTCTAAACATTGCTTAAAATTTGAATTAAGAATGCACAAGCCATCTTATATATTAACTGAGTGGATTGTATTGTACGATTATGTTCCACTTAGTCTCTGTAGCTGAGATGACTTTTTGCAGGTGGACTTTCCCTTTTTCTCTATTTTCTTCATGGCTAACTCCTGTAATCGTGGTTTGGCATTAGACTGGGCTGAATCAGGTTTTCAGACGCTGAATATAAATTCAATCCAATGCTCTTGCGTGGAGCCTATCTGATTTATGGATATCAGCAAAAGAAATACATAAAATAACACGATTTTTTAAAGTAGTTTTTTTGCATTCACTTGGTAAAAATGTGATATTGCAGTGTTTAAAACCAGTTTGAGAAGAAATATGTTTTAAATACATTAGAATACTAAACAGGGCACTGCAAAATGCACTGAAGTCTAATACGCACAAGGTTATGGCTTTCTTACTCACATTACTTAGTGAAGGGCTCTGAGCCTTTCCATTAAAAATCCTATTTTCAATACTTTATAAGTCTGATGTAAATATTACGCTGGACAGAAACTCAGAATAAAAGGTCTCAGATTGTAAATATGTAATTTAAAATTTTCCTTGGTTTGTGTTTGTTGTTTTTTTTTTTTCCTAATTGTGTCTTAGTTAATTTTGTAAATGCATAGTGTATTTGTAAACGCAGAAAGAAATAAGTTCTTAAGGCATTTTGCACTGAGAGCGCAAGAATGCATTTAAGTATGATTGAGACTGGCAAAGTCAATTTTGCATATCCAAGCTGCATACGCAAAAAAAAAAAAA
>VZTF01009444.1:446640-487943 GCA_013397755.1 Cnemophilus loriae
CAGGACCTCCAGGTCCCTTTCCATGGCGCTGCTTTCCAGCATCTCATTCCCCAGTCTGTCCGTATATCCAGGGCTGCCCCATCCCAGGTGCAGAATCCAGTAATCCAGTACTTTCCCCTGCTGAACTTCATATGGTCAGTGATTGCCCAGACCCCTGATTTGTCAAGGTCTGTCTTCAGGGCCTCTGCATTTGAGGGGCTCAACAGCTCTTCCCAGTCTAGTACTGTTGGCAAATGCCTTAGTGCACGTTGGAGTTCTGCATCCAAGTTGTTTAAGATGACGTTGAAGAGCACTGGGCCCAAGAGGGATCCCTGTAGAAACCCAGTATTGGCAGGTCACCAGTCCGATGTGACCTCAATTACTAGAAGAATAGTTCAAGTGTGCCCTACCTGAGAATCTCTGGTTCACCCCTTGCATGATGTATTTAACCAACTGTGTGCTGGACATTTTGTCGCAAAGGATTCTATGAGTCGCTGGTCTTTAAAAGCTAAAAAATCATTAGTCTTTAAAAGCTAAAAACTTACTAGTCTTTGAAAGCTTTATATTTCGATTCATTTTAAAGGAAAAGTGGCAGTAAAAGAAAGCAAGTAAATCATCTGCTTGAAATCAGAGCCTTCTTGCCATACCCCAAGGCTATACTTTGCTTCCAATTAATGTTTGCCTTTTCGGAATCATATACAAATAGTTTTTATGTTCATTATGCACAGCAAATCTGTCTAATGACTTTCTTAACATGTTCTAGTCCAGATCAAAGTACTTAATTGCTGTAACAACATTAACTTTGCAAGTCTGTAATTCGTGATGAGTGGTGAGCTGTTTCTTAAGCTGTACTGTCACATATGAAGAGGAAAATGAACATGAGCTAGTAAAAAGTTACATTGTCAAGAAAATACGTCTTTCAAAACTATTTATTATATGCTGCTAAAACTACTAAGGAAAAAAATTGCAATTTTGTGTGACATGAATTACAGATACTACTTTTCATGAAGGATCAAAAAAGAAGAAAAGAAAATGCATTTCTAACCAATGATATTGAATTTATTTTAGTTATACTTTTGTATTTTTCTGGCTATACACTTCCTTTTTGTTTTCTTTTTGGAAATATATAAAAGCAGCAGGAGGAAATGGACACAGAAAGTAAAGGATGAATCAGAATAAAATCTACCCTGATGGTCTCTATTATTACAATAGAACCATAAAAGTACATCACCTCTAGAAATGACAGAAATCTTCCTACTAATCAGTGGGAAATAAAATCAAGTTTCTGTGACCAAAATTAAATGACATGAAATATTCAAACACTGAGAAAAATATGGGAATATTCACAAGCAGCAAACTTCGAATAGACAGAGAAGTTTTACCGCTCTGATAAATCCGCTAAAGCAAAAAAAAAGAAAGCTAGTAACTCCAAAGTTTCATGTTACTTTAACTCAACTTACACGTGTCTTTTCTCACATGCAAGAGAAAGAAACAATTACGTATTCACTGAGCACCTACAGAGATTAGATGATGTGGAAGTCAGGACATCTCCAAACTACCTTTTACTATAAATGTTTGAACTCAGCTCTCCTGAGCCTTATTACTAGATCTAAGGGCAGAATAATGGTGGGGATTTCACAAAATATTTTTAAAACTCCACTTACATGAAGAATAGGAAGGGGAGGACGAAGAGGTGGTGGGGTAAAACTGCACAGAAAATCTGTTCCAGTTCAATTTTACATGTAAGTGATGAACAGGCTGGGTTTTGGCACTCTTATTTAGGATTATACTGATCATCATATCTCACTTAATCAATAGAATAGGAATAATTAACCGTACTATTACTGAAGAAATTAAAATCTTGTTCTATACACTCAAAGTACATAATTGTTGCTTAGAAACTGTAGAATACAGTATACTGCTATTATTTTCGCTGTTCATAACTTGATTAATTCAGTCCACCACCAAACTCCAGCATATTTAAATTTTAATGAATTATCTGAACGTAAAATAATTCCCTTCAATATATCAAATGTCACACTACTTTTTCAAGTTCAGTATCAGTATTTTGGATGAGTATTTTAAACATTTACATTTATTTCAATAAAAATTAATTTTAAATCACACCATGTAACGGTCATTTTAGTATTTAACAAACATTTTTTTAATCTTTAGTAAAAAAGTCAAATAAGGGGGTCTGCATCAGTGGGGGAGGAGAAGATAGCATAGGGAATGAGAGACAGAAACAGAGATAAAGGAAAAACGACTGACAGTAAAAAAGGCTCAACAACGAATGACTTAGCTGTTTAATAAGATAAAGTAAAAAGAGGCATACAGACAGTGAGTAATCATTTCTTCCTTCAGATACTGGCAACCCCATATTGCTACAGCTGAATGGATTTTCCTATGCCGTGATGCAAACATCTCCACCGGGAAGAGGGGTTAAGTGTGATATTTGACTCCTCAGTGTACAACAGTCTTCCAGTCAGGATCACTACACTCTACCCTTTGATCCATACACGGTTTACTTTTCCCAAAGATCTTGTAAGCTACAGGTTATATGAATAGCACATAGATTTCTCGAGCCCTAAGTACAAGGCCAAACAGACCAGATATAATTCCTCAAGCAGAATGCCTTCTGTGAGGCTCCCAGAACAGAAGGTTTTCCAGAATTCAAAATATAAAACAACTTATAATTTCTAAAACAGAAAATTCAGCAACAAGTTCATCAGCTGAAATACCTGCTACTTGATGTTGTTTATTAAAGGACTGGGAGTCATAACCTACACAAAAAGTATCCTAAGTATTTAATTTTTAAATTTTATATAGAATGACTGAAGTACTATTCAATAGTGACATTTCATTTTTTTAAAGAGATTAATGTAGACGAGAACCACATTAAATCAGAACTCATTGATCCATGAGATACTTATATTCTGAAGCCATACAATCTTTCTCAAAAATTCTGGACTTACTACAGAGACAATATCAGAATTTTGATTATCTGAGTAAACCATTATCTGAGTGATTCTGTTCAACAGTTTAGCCTCCAAAACCTCTAGGTGTTTAAATTAGAAAAAAAATGCAGATGTAATCCAGTTCCAAATTTTGTATTTTTCAAGTCTATAAATTATAAGTGAAATTTTCCACTCATTTCAGTAATTTGAATTTCATCTTTGACCCTTGGCTGAAATCACGGGAAAAGATAAAAGGAAAAGTGTAAAAAATAGGCTTACAAGATTGTAAAGTTTATCTACATTTTTTTCTTTCACATTTAAATGAAAAATTTATTAAGTAAAATGACACACAGGCTTTCATCACAACTTAAGTAAGTCAGAATTATCCACACTGCATATAATTTATACTAGTTCAAAAAATGTATAGTGATGAAAGTGAATAAACTCCAACCAACCACCAGATGTGAGTCAGAAAACTTTATTGTGCTATCATCTAGAACAACCATGATCTAATGTCTCATCTCAATGAACATAACAGGATAAAATAGCATAGATACTTGACATGAACGCCATCCAATAGCATTATTTCATTCCTGCTTCTAAAATTTTAAAATTCTATTAATATACTATTGTCTGAGTAAAGTCTACATTAGTGTAAGACTCATATGTTGTAAGAAAGAAAAAGACATGCTATTACCTAAAGCTAGGTTACAAAAGACAGAGTTATTCTGAGAACCCTTGGCTTCTTTAAAGAAAGTATCCCATCCTCAAAGAAGTAAGTACAAATTTGATGGAGACAGCCTTTTCTGGGGAATCAGTAAACTTTGATGCCTCTCTGAGTGCCTTTACACCAATGCTTATAACACGAGAAACTAACAGCAGGACTCACAAGTCTGTGTGAAGTTACACGACTGTGACCTCCCTGGGATCGCAGAGGTACTGTGGGATGACTCACATGACTGGAGAGCTGCAAGAAATGGATGCAGCCACTTCAGGAAGCACATGCTGCGAAGAAAAGAGTGTATATTACACTTCTTGTGAGAGTGGAAGGCACGGAAGTGCATGGAGCGCATACCATCCTTAGGACTGTTCAGGAGCCAGGCAAGGGCACACAGCTCAAGGTTAGCAGGCCAAGTTAGCAGTCCAAGTCTTGCTATGGTGGGCATCTGATACAGGGCCTTCCTGAAACAACTGGAAGAAGCTTCACATTCACGGGCTCTGGTTTGCAAGCATTACTTCAATCACCCTTTTATTTTCTGGAAAGGCAACATAGCAGGGCACAATCTAGGACTTATCTGAAGCGCATTAAAAAAAGCTTCCTGGCGATCAAGGTGACAACAATGAAAAGTGGACTTCACACTTAGAAAAAAAGAAAAACTGTCTTTGGATGCAAAAGCTTTGAGCAGTCTTGGCTGTAGAGACCATGAGATGGTGGAGTTCAGGATCTAGGCAAGAGAGTGCAAGGAATAAAGGCAGATCACAGCCTGGGTTAACAAATGCAGACCTTACCTTCGTCAGAGATGTACCATATCATGGGATACAGCCCTAGAGAGAAGAGTCTGGGAAAGCTAGTTTATGCCTCCTTCAAGCTCGAAAAAGGTCCATCCCAACAAGCAGGACATAAGCAGTGGTGGCAGGAGGTCTGCATGAAGGAACAAGGAGATCCTGATTGAACTGACGTAAAAAGAAAGTGCAAAAGAGGTTGAAGGAGGGACAAATAATCCAGAACTGTAGAGATGATGTTTAGTTTTGCAAGAATGGGGTAAAGAAAGCCAGTAAACACCTGCAGTTGAATCTGGCAAGAGCTGTCAGAGGCAACAGGAAAGGATATTGCAAGTACACAAACAGGAAGGAAGGGATGGGAAAACTTGGATCCATTGCTGAGTAGGCTGGGAACTTGGTGACAAAAAAACATGAAAAAGATCAAGGTTCTCAGTGCCCTCTTTGCTGCAGTCATTATCAGTAAGATTGGCCTTGCTGCATCCATTAGGCCCTGAGACCAGAGGTAAAGTCTGGAGGAAGGCAGACATACCCTCAGCAGTGGAGGACCAGGGTAGAGAACATGAGCAAACAACATGCACAAGTCCATAGGCCCGATGGAAGGATCTCTCTGACATCACTCAGTGACATTTGTTAGATTACTTAGCCACACATTCCTTTGCAATACCAGAAGGACAAGCAGCAGCTTTCCAAAACTCATTTGCCAGCACCTTAACTTCTAGTGAGCCTCTTAGTGAGGACCTAGGACTCTCAGCATGACTCTGTCTTTCGTAGCCTAGCTTTGGGTAATAACATGTCTTTTTCTTTCTTACAATATATGAGCCTTATACTAATGTAGACTTTACTCAGACAATAGTATACTCATAAAATTTTAAAATTTCAGAATGAGGTCATTCTCGATTGTATTTGAAAGGTCATTTGAATTGTCAGAGGTCTCCGAAGGCTAGAAGTGATCAAAGGTCACTCCTATCTTCAAGTGCAAGACAGAAGATCTGTGGAATATCAAATGAGTCTCACATCAGTCTCCACAAAGGCAGTAGAGCAACTAATCTCAAAAAACCTTTCCAGATATATGAATGACACAAGGTGGTTGAGAATAGTCAGCATAGATTTATACAGAGGAAATCAAGTTTAACCAAATTTACAGACTCCTACAATGAGGTATAGAGCTCCATGGATGAGCATGTCACCTCAGTTTTAGGAAGGCTTCTGACACCTTCCCATCCTCAAATATAATTTGACAAAGGGTAGTTTAGACAAGTAGTCAGAGAGTTGGATGGAAAATTGTCTGAACAGCCAGGTCCAGAGAGGGCAGCAGGAAGTCCAGTTGCAGGCAGATCATTAGTTGTGTACCCTAGCGTCAATTCCTGTGCCAGTACTGTCTAACCTCATCATCAACGACCTGCGTTTTGGGACAATGTGTATGCTTGGAAAGTTCATAGATGACAAAAACTGGGAAGAGTGACTGTTACACGAGAAGGTTATGCTGCTATTCAAAGGCAGCTGGACAGGCTGGAGAACTGGGCAGAGGAATCTCAAGCAGTCCAACAAAGGAAAATGCAAAGTCTTTTATCTGGGAGGAATTACCCCAGGCACCAGTACTTCCTGGGGACCAACCACCTGGAAAGCAGCTTTGCTATGCTTTGCTTTTTCTTTGAAGGAAAGGACATGGGGGTTCTAGAGAGCAACAAGTTGACTATGAGTCAGCCATGCACCCCAACAGCAAATGCCAGCCTTCTGGCCCGCACAAGGAAAAGCCTTGCAGCAGGTCCAGGGAGGTGATCCTGCCCCTCTGTTCAACCCTAGCAAGGCCACATCTAAAGTGCTGTGTCCAGTTAGGGGCTCCCGAGTACAAGAGAGACGTGGAGCTACTGGAGCAAGTTGAGCAGAGTGTGACAAAGATTATTAAGGGGCTGGATCATCTCTCTTATGAGGAAAGGCTGAGGGATCTGGGCTTGTTCAGTCTTGAGAAAAGCCAACTGAGAAGGGCTCTTGTCAATGTATACAGGTATCTGCAAGGACGGTGTCACGAAGAAGGAGCCAGGCTCTGCTTGCTGGTGCCAAGCAACAGGATGACAAGCAACAGGCAGAAACTGGAGTGCAGGAAGTTCCGTCTGAGCATGTCACTGTGAGAGTTACTGAGTGCTGCAACAGGCTGCCCAGAGAGGTTGTGGAGTCTCTTTCTCTAGAGATATTAAAAACCCACCTGGACAATATCCTAAGTAATGTGCTCTAGGGAACCCTGCTTGAGCAGGGAGGTTGGAGCAGATGACCTCCATTGGTCTCTTCCAACCCTAACCATTTTGTGATTCTGTGAACATTTAGCAAAATTAATAATTTGTTCAGCTATCTCAACTAAAAGTATAAAAAATAATAAACAATGGGCTTTTATCTTCCTAAGAATGCAGGATACTGCAAATTAACACAGTGCAAATATTCTCAAATTAAAATGCAAAACTTTAATGCCTCAGTAAAACTATATAGTAATAAGACTACTCTATAATAAGTGGCTTATCAAAAAAGTTCATTTATTATTCATTACAATAAAACTAATTACGACTAATTTATTTTCTGTGCCTATCATTGTAAAAAATACTTGATCTAGCATAAGTTAATAAATATGTAAATGAAAAGTTACCAAAGCAGGGTAAAAAAGAATTGGATGTTAACAGCACTCCATGTCCTTTCTTATTTTGTAAATGTATTTTGTGCTTTGGAAACTTCATCAACTTCTTGTTCCAAAGTAACTAGCCTTTGTTTGCTTGTCTTACTAGTGCATCCAGACATATGCACACTGGGATTGTAGACCAAAGGAATACTTCTACATGGCCAGAAATGAAAAAATCTTACAGAAAAGGGGCTTTATTGTCCTCCCTGGGTAAATTACAGAAATAATTCATTTGTGAAAAAACTGATTTGTCATAATAGATCAAAGTGCCACCAGCTCTTCAGTTACATAAACTTAGCTATTCTGGCAAACGTAAAAATTCTAGTCGTTGGACTATTATACTTAGACCTAGGTAAATAACCATGATTATTCACAAACAGTCTACTCGGGAAAAAATACTGTCGCTTTTTTAAAGATAAGAAAATCTTTTCACTTTCGTAAACAGGATGGTTATGTAAAAAGTAGTGAGGGAGAAGATATTGCAATCTTAAAGCGGAAAGTTTGAAGCAAATAGCAATAATTGGAAAGAGGTTCCCTTTGCTCACAGATAAGCATTGTACTGCATAAACTCTAGGTAAGAAAGTGTAGAAAACCCTCCAGTGTGAGAATTCCTACACCTTTTGGAGACCCAAAATTACTCAGAAAAATTACTCTAAGAAAAGCTTAAACCATATGTGTTTCACTGATCAAATATGTCAAAAGTCGAGATGTTAAAGGTATTTATTCAAGATTTACTCCACTTTAATTGTGTGTATGTGTGCATACTATCACAGCAAGAACTATTTAAAAGCTCATTTCTATTTTTATGTCATTTCTTTATGTCATTTGCTTTTTTTGTCAGAAATACAGACGATCAAAAACACTCCTCCCCTTTCATGTTGGCCACACCATCAATCACTTGATGACAGCGACATACTACAATGTAGTACAGACATGAGTGGGTTATTTTACAGAGCTTATTTTCAATGTCTATCTCCTTCATGTGAATTTTCTGAACTCAGTTCAAGAGGGGGTTTCAAAGAAATTCCATCCACCCTTAAAGTAAGCAGTACTGCCACCTAAAGATGACGTTATCTTCCTCTTTTAGCCAGTAAGTCCACAGAGCACTCCATCACCTTAAACTGCGCACAAATTGCCACATCCCCAGCACCAAAAATTACTTAAAATTTAGCACATACCTGAGACAAAGGCCTTGGATTTTGTACCCAACACTGAACCGCTTGGCATTCCTGACAGCTTGAAAATGCTACTTTTTCTCTCACTGAACTAGGATTGTCCATCTGCAACAAATTTAAGGCCTACCAGTTTCAGTTTCAAAGGAGAACTGGGAAGATTAGTTCATTAATGTTTGATAAGTAATCAGACATTAGGTTGATAAGAGCCCTGGAGAAAATAGCAACAACAACAATAAATAAAAGAAAAGGAAAGAATTCTAAAGTCCGGAATTCAGACGATGCATGACAGTAAGTAAAGACACGTAGTGAATAATGGTGATCTAAGTAAATATAGAACATCTTTCTTATAGTGCAGTTTAACAGAAAAAAAACAAACAAACCAACCAGTATCTCATGGTGTAATTAAGAATCAAAGACCATTTTATTGTTATAAAAGTTGTTGGTTAATATGTCCTTATTGCTAAGTATTTGGTTTTGCAATATTAAAGCCCTCCTTTTTGTAGGATGCCTTTTGCAGATGAAAGTGTGTATGCAGTGCTTTAGAAGCTGAATTTCCTTATGTACTAGTTTTTAGACATGTTCTCTTACTGTTCTTGTCCACAGAGAGCTGTCTCTAGTTCAAACTGAAGCAGGTTCTGATTTGAGCAGAGGTCTCTGCTCATCCAAAACAACAGCTTTTTCATGAGCGTTGCATGTACACATTTGACAACCTTTTTGTCCAGGAAGTTTCCCAGGTAACGCATAATGAAAGTCATAAACTCAGCAAACACCTGGAAGATGTTTTATAAATTATCAAAAGCTAATCAATGCCTCACACAGAGAATAGGTCAGCAGAACCATATGCCCTCTCAGGGTCCAGGGAGAGACTGCGCCTCAGCATGAGCATTTCACATTACTAAGGCAATATAAGGAAGAAAGAACCAACACAATGACACACAGCATCAGACTGAGTCTTTGGTCTTAAACAAATCTCCCTTTCTGGTGTACACATTTGAAAGTTTCACTCTGTCTTTGTTTGAGTACTCATAGCTGGCATACATCTGGCATACACAAAATTTATTCCTTTGGTATTCCTCTTTAGTTGTATGTCTTATAATTGCCAGTGAAATCATTCTATTAACCAAAAGGAAGCTTCACTGCATCTCATATACTGAACGCAAAAAAAATTAAAAATACACAGTGTTGCGTTATTTGACCGTTACTGCAGTACATGTGCAACTCATGACCACTCCTTGTTCTATATTGGGATTAGACCATTATGTGATCATGCATTCATTTTCTATCAAAGTCAGGCTGCTTGAAGGACTGTACAATAGCAAATTTTAATTGTAGTCAATACATTTGTAAAGCTGTCCCCAATAAACTGTTTTCTATATTTTGCTCTTAATTTTTTTCTGTTTCTGTTAAAATATACAATTTTATTTAGTGTGACAAAGTATGTTTAATAAAGAATTAATTTCACAGACTTCATTTAATGACCTACCAGTGGTTAACAAAGCCAATTAAGTGAAATGAAAATATTTTAATTATTTGCTTTCTATTATGCTATCTATGTCGAATTCCAGAGTTTCAGGAATTGGAACAATGGATTTTTTGACAGAGCATCTGGATACAGAAGATATAATTGTGCTTGCCTTTGAATTTGTTAGGGGCTGATCAATGCACCACATTAAGGACTCTCAAAAGGAAGGTTCTTGTCTTCGCTAATTAAATGTAATGCTGTAAAGTTGTCCGTATCCTGTTCCATGGTTGTGCAGTCAAGTCTGATTTCAGACAGACCCTTTCTAACACAAAGCGTGTTAAAATGGAACTACATGACTGGGATGTGCCCAGTATTCTCAGGAACATGAATTTGCTTTTTATTAGCTTTTGAATATTCTTATTCATGAGAAGAATTCTGGAGATTAACATACACAACACAGAGATATAGGAGTATTCTCAGAGCCAGTAAAGGCAAAGAGATGCAGTCAGAAGCATAAGCCACACCAGACACGTCTGAAAGTTTCAAACTAGATCTAGTCAAGAAGACACAAAGGGAAGGGTTTGGAGGGTAGAGGGGAGGAAAAACCAAAAAAGAAAAGAAAAAGGATAACAGTCCATGTTCCCTGTTGGAGCAGCTCTACTCCTGACAATATTAAGTATTCAGGTGGATAGACAGTCACAGTCTATATTGTCACATAATCATGAGGCCACTTAGCAAATGTTTGGAAGGTGGATTAAACAGCTAAATCGGACATTCCCAAAAGGTTGAGTGTTCACTTTGTATTTCAGTATTGACTTTTGTTGAACCAAGTCTCTGTGTAAGATACCATGTTGATAAAAATTTTTAATTCCTCAGGTATTACAGTCAAGGAAAGGGAGATCATTCATTGCTAAAGTGACTTAGGCCACCTCACATAACTTCAGACTGAAGTTCTTCTTACACAGTAATATAGAACAAAATCATCAAGGATAAGAAAACAGGAAGCCAGTGAGACTTTTATTATCCCCAGAGTTCCCTGATACAAGCCCAAGACATAGCCATTGGAAATATATAAAAACTAATCAAACATTTAAAATCAAACAAAACGGTAATCAGATGAGTATCAGTTTTCCTGGAAACTGAGAGCTCTGATATGTTGTCTAGTTAGAGAAACAATCTACACGTACCAAGATTAATACTCTTACAAACTTGATGTACTGGTTTTGAAACTCTTTCTTGTTTTCAGAAGATACAAACTTGATGAATATCTAACCTTGAGTTACTCCTCTTGAGCAGCATTTCATAAGGAATACCAAACACGACAAGAAAAATCTCTCTTAATGGCAAGGAATCCAGCCAAGATAAACAGAACTCAGAATCTCATCAGAAAATAAATCTCCTATGGATAATTTCGACACATGTCCAGAAAATTAGATCTACATGTTGATTAAGGCATGGCCAGGCAAAATAATAAATTGACTTTAATGACTTTTAAAGTGTATACATTTTTGGGAGACGAGTGTTGACCACAATAATCATTGAGCACTAAAGGGAGAAATAGAAAACACACAGATTTTTACAGGTATTTCAACAGCATCATTTGTAATATGTTGATGTGGAAGCTGAACATACAAAAACAACCAAGATACTTAGGAATAGAAATGCCATTAACTTTCTGTTCAATTGCTTCTCTGGGTACCTTAGTGATTTAGAAAATCTCCCAGTAGATAATTAATCAGTTTATATCGGCATATGCAGTGATCTGCACGGATGATCTTTTAAATCTGTTGTTTGTGTGTCAGGTTCATACAGTCAGAAGAGATTATTGTACAGTTTAGTTGTTATTTCAGCGCATAAGCAATTTGCTATTGTAGCTTAATAACAGCAACCTCTTTTTTATTTTAATCAAAAAACACACAGAAATTTTGTATGGTGAAAAACAGACAGCTACCACATTTTTCTTTCTTGCAAGTGAGTCTTTCGCACATTGTCAGAAAAATATTTTGTTATGAAAAGTAATGGAAGTACAAACATTTACCCAACACAGCAGAGCACAATGCTAGTCGCACTTTTCAACCTCCAAAGAGAATACTGTTATTGTGAATGATTGAAAGAACTCTTCCAAACATGCATGCTTTTGCTAATTTCAGTGAAATTGCTTTGCTTTGTGCATTTCATAATTAGTTCACTGAAAGTGAAAGAACTCAAAGAAATAAAATTTGCATCAATATCACATCTGAACACAACAGGTTTCACCCACTAAGGACATAACACAGTACGTTAAATTATGTTTAAAGAAAAATCAGGAAGAGAAAATTGACTAGTATGTGGTGGTAAATAAAGATCTTCTGGATATACTCACTGGGAAAAAATTAAAACTACTAATATTTTATATTCAGTTGTGAATCAAAATCTAAATAATCAGACACTCTGAACATTTGTCCCTTGTCTTGCTGTTAATTTTAGTCTTTCCTTTAATCTACTACAATCACTCATGGGATTTTTTCCAGGTTTTGTTCATTTAGCACTGAAATAGTGAATTCCAATTTTAGGTTATATTTAACATATATTTGTCTGTATCCAAACCCTTTTCTCATTTTTATTCCTCTGGAGGAATCTCAAACTACCGTTTCCTTCAGCATTTTATATCAGCTCTGTCTCTTTATCCGAAAAGCAAAAGTCAGAATTAACTGATATTTTCTATTGTCCTGAGAGCTTTACTGGGCCTCCTTTGCACCTGTAACACTTTGCTGAGAAAATAACTTGATTTTCTTCACACCAAACTGTTAAAGAACTTTTCTAGACTGTCTAGAAGATGAGTTCTTACTATGAAATCAAAATGCCTCTACAGAGGCACAAAACAGAAGGAATTTGAACAAAAGAGACAACCTATGTAGCAGTGGCAAGTTAAAAAACAGGGGGTGCAGAGGAAAGTGGTAGTTGTTAGGGCTTTTTTCAGTTGTTTTGAAACAAAGATCTTTTTTGAGTTTAATCTTTTATGAAATCATTAAAACTGTATTCACAGCCACAAGAACTGTAATCAGTTTCGTTTTTCAGAGCAAAGAACATTTTAGAGCTTGTGATTAACTGTGGCAAGAATGAAATTTGACAAATGTCCAAAAATTATTTTCGATGTTCTGCTCTTTTTGCTCTGATAAATAGTCCCAGATGATAGTTGATTGACAATAGTAAGCCTGCACATCTGGACTTCTATTCGCTGTAGCATTTTGAATTAGAATTTTACTTAGTGATGACAAGATTGGATAATTCTATAATTCTTCAAATGGAAGCATTACTTGCTGTCGCGTAACATGCTGGTGTCAACTTTCAATTATTGCACAGGCACAAAAACCCATTAGCCAGCAGCTTCCTGGTCACATTCAACAGATATGCAGACTTAAATGTCTTCTTTATTTTTTTTTTATCTCCTCTTAATAATTAGTTGCTTCCATGGAGAAAAACAAACAAACTTTCAGAAAAACTGTGAACAACATAGCCATGAGATACACAAAGTGTTCTAAACGAAAAGGTTTGCAGCTATGAGAGCAGTAGTAGGTACAAGTTCTTCTTTTGGATATAATAACTTTGATGTTAATTTTAGAGCTTGCAGTGTCTTTGATACCGTCTCCCCACAGACATCTTTGAATTGCCTAGCAGTCCTCAGCCACTAGCTGCTTTTCTGAAAGCACTGCATCACCTGATGACACATGCTTAACACAAAGAGTACGGAATAATGGCTTCAAAAGCAGTGTTTTGAACATGGTAATAGTGCAGTGATGAATCACAAGATGGTACAGGCAGCTCAATGCCAGCCCACCGGTTTTTTGAATCTTAACTGTTAGACTTAAGAAAAACTCTCTTCATTTATGAAGGTGGGTTTTATACTGTCTGTGGGAAATGACTGTGAATGCCACAGCATAATGCCATTTACTTCACTGGTCCTGGTACTTAGAATCACTTTACTTGTATTGAGAATTTATCCAACACCAGACACTAAATATTATTTGTAATAAATGTTTAATGAACTCAAGTCAAATTAATGCAGACCATTGTTTACATTAAATCCGCTACAGTTTGGACAGCGTTTGCATAAGAAGTGAAATCTGATATTTCTAGTGCTTAATACCTAAAACAAGCTGACTATTTAAGAAGATCCCAGTCAGAGCTTCAGATTAGGATCAATGAAGTTATTCAGCATTTGGATGAGTAAACAGAAATTGGGAGGAAAAGGACATTGAATTCCATTAAAACAGACTATGATCAATAACAATATAACATTTCTAAGAGCAGCTCTCCATGACTGATCTAACCTGCACACCTGTAGCATAATCAAAGCTTAAATACATGCTTATTTTTCCATAATTGTATTTAAGGTCAGTGCTGTGAAAAAGAGCTTTTGCACTTCATTCCGAATACTTCCCTATTGAAGTCAAAAAGTATTTTCAAGGCTCCTGTGGACACTTAGCAGAGATATGCATTCAGAAGAAGAGGATAAATAAAGACAGTTGATTTTACAATTTATTGTATTTATTTTAAAGTCATAGCTTCATTGTTGTCTGCACATCCGTCAAGGTTCTTCTTTTGGGGTTTGCTCAATCAACAAGAGTGCATTCACAGTACAAATTTTATGATGTCAGATTTTAAAGTGTTGACATCTTGCTTGCTATGTAATTCTGGCACTCTTTGGAGAAAATGGAATCGACTTTAATTATTCGTTCAGCAACTGTGACTGAATTCTGCTGACAGTGCAGTGTTTCTTTAGTTTCTTGCTTTTGAAGAAGAGGCATATATGTTAAATACACCTACGCACACAGCCTGGCATAAAGCAGCCTGGTATGTGTTCACAGTCAAAAGATAGAAAGCACGTATTGTCTTTACTTAGCATTTCATTTTACTGCTGCAAAACTTCTGAGATCTTCATTTAGTACATGTGGTATTTTGGCCAAATTATCTAGTGTTTAAAATAAGTTTTACATAAAGTTTCTAGCTTAAGAAAACAGTAAAAAGGCTTCTTTTTCTATCTTAATCACCCCTGTACACATTAGGGAGACACCAGACCTGGTGTTATATGGAGAAAGAGTCTCACTGAAGGAGGCTTGTTAATTGGATAGGAAGAGCTTTTCTTTCTGCTTCCTTTTCAAGAAGAATTTTTATCCATACAGCAGTTTGCAGGCTGGGCTCAGCATAACGATGGGCAAATTTCAAGTTCAAGGTTTGAATCCAGATTGCTGCTTGAAATATATCTTCAGCTGATGCCAGCTCCTCAATTAAATTTATTTCTCTGCCTCTTCTACATAATGTCAATATACATATATATTAGCCTACATTAAAAACCATGCTTTTTACTTCCATGTATTACAAAAATTGCAATATCATTTTCTAGCTTGGTGAAGTCTCTGAAGTTCTGTAACAGCATTAGCTTCCATAGTAATTTCCCTCCACTAATAATATCTACAGTGTTTTTCTCAATTTGTTTAGGTATTTATTTTTCCAACACATTATTTATAAATACAGCATATTAATTTGGAAATACTACTTTAACAAAGAAAAAGCAGTTAGAGATGTCTCTGTTTAGTAACATGCTAATTTGCTTCCTTAAACATTTACCTGCTAGAGATCCTGTGAGACAAAAGGTGGTATCATTCACATTTATGACTCATAGTTTCGTGAGCAGTTTACACACCATTTGTGAAGATGAATTTGTACATATGTTGCTTTTTCAACAAGTAATTGAATATAGCAAAATATCCATGTAGTTACACCAAGATGTTGAAAATTTTCTCAGGAGACAGGATGATGTTAAACCACAGATGAAGTTTTATAGCCACAGTTTGCATCCAGCTTGTATTTATCTTGCACATGTGTAGGGAAGAAGAAATTCACAATCAGAAAAAAACAAAACAAAAAATCCCACCACACTCCCTCCCCCCACACCCCTCCTAAAACATCCACAAGCAAAGGCAAAGCAGCAAAATGCTAAACCTGTCAAAAGAAGTTACAGTAAATTAGCAATTTCTGCTACAAAATCCTTGCATATTAGGAGGAAGCACATAGTAAGACAACGAGGTATTTGATTTTCTGAATATAGCCAGGAAAAGTTCTCATTAGCTAATTATATGAATTCAGGAAACAATCCTTCTTAAGTTATTTGGATGATATAAAGTGGTCTGACAATTAGAGGATAGAAAAATATTAATTTATTTCCTCATCTACTCCCCCTATTTAGCAGCCTTTCATCTCATAAAGATGTCTTAAAATATTTTGAAGGATAGGACTTCAGTGATATGACTACTAGACAGCTAATCTCACAGATTTTAAAAGATCACCTGGGAACATGATTAGTTCGGCATATCTGAGTTCTGATCAAGGTATACATGAGTTTTCTGGATTGGTGACATTGAAAGTTTCGTATTAAAAACATTAGGTTCAGAAATTAAAGAAAAAATCAGACGTTTATCGTCATCAGATAAAAAATGATATAAATTCTACTTACCCAGCAAGAACACACAGAATTTTTTTAGTTAAACCACACAAAACCTTAGAACTGATCCAGTTCTCAAAAGGAATTTTTTAAAACATCACAAAACTCTTTTTTCTTTAGTAGAATAGACATGCATATGACCTGGTCTATTTTAGGTAGTATTTGTTATTGTATCAAAAATTCATTTTCACTTGCATACAAGTAAGTAAGGAAAATGTATGTTACGTTACAATAGCAAAGATGGATCGGAATTTATCTAATTTAGTTAATTCCAGTGGTACTTCTATTCAAATGCATACTGAGCAGAGAATGACACTTCAAACAACATCGCCTTGTTAAAATATGGCAAACATATCTTCCGTAATTGACAGCATAAAAATGTTTTGAACGATCTGTACAATATATAACATAATTTCAGTCTAGCATTAATTTACAGGCTATTTACTCTCCTATTCTCTCCGCTTCGGTTTTTTGGTACTTACATAGGATTACTGGATATTATAATTAATAGCAACAATGTGTACTGAGTATTTTAAAGATTTTCGAAGTCCTTTTTTCATTCTTCCAATTTTGTTTCACTCTTTATAGGTAAAGAGAGAAAGAAAATACAGCTAATGCAAATTATTATGTTTCTAAGCATGCTAGTGGGTTTGCCTTGATTCAAGGCAACAGCCTCTGGACTACTTTACAACCCCAGCAATTCAGTCCTCAGAAATGCACATGTGCACTAATCACTGCCAGCTCCAGCAGGTCAGGTGGAACACTCCAAACATTCTTATGAAAAATTAAAACCAAATTATCTCCATTTCTGAAGTGAAGAAAGCAAAATCTGCATTTCCCTTTCCCTTGAAAGTTCCATGTTCCTTGGAGTTGACAATTCAGAAATTATCTTTCTTTCTTACAACCACAATTGACGTATTTAGAGCCTCAAGCTGTCTACACAAATAGTTTCATGTCTTGAAAACATAACTTCCACTAATTTATAGCCATATTCCTAACAGTTGAAGCACACAGTCAAATTCAGTTTTACAATGCAAGACTTTACCTTCAGTTCTGTGCATGCCCTGTCAACGAGACTGTCCAAATTATTTTAATGGCTAAAAGAATAGACTGTATATACTGTAGCTTTTTTTGAAGAGTACGGAATAAACACTGGAAATTTTATCAGAGAATAACCAAAATTAACAATCTTATTGCCTAGAGTTTGTCTAAGTTTTGGACAACAGTGTTCATACAAATATATGAAACAGTAAGCTTCGCCTCTTTTAAAACAAATGCAGCTTTCTCACCATGCTCAGTTTCAGGTGGTTTTTTTAATTATAAAATGCGTCTTATAATTACTATTTCCAATATTATTGTGTTCTTCTGCTTTTTAATGTCTCACTTACAATGCAAGTTGTTCCTTATATGCTGCTAACAGTATTTAGGTGCAAACTCAGAAGGAATCACAGAATATTCTGAGTTGGAAGGGACCCTCAAGGACTGTTGAGTCCAGCTCTTTAGAGAGTGGTCTATATGGGAATCAGACTCACAGCATCAGTGTTCTTAGCACCATGCTCTAACCAGCTGAGCTCATCTCAGGGTCAATATGGCCTAATCCAGTTTGGTATCATCTGCAATATAACTGGATATTCGTGGAAATTATTATTCTCTCTCTGGGAGTTAAGGTAGAAGCAGACTCCAGAATCTCAGTAGCAATAAACTGGAATATTTTTGCCCCTGTTCAGCACCAAACCCACAACTGTACCTAGCCTGTGCACCTGCAGTCTGTTTTGATTTAGGTACAGTCTTTATAAATGTTTCATAGCTCAGAAGACGTCTGAATAGACAAGATATGCAAACTTAGGATGAATTCTATGGTACCGTGATTTAGACTGAATTTTATGGCACCACAACGTATTTGGAAGAGGTTAGATTCCTTTTAAGCACTTCTACCCAAACACACTACACTGAAAAACATTAAATACTGTCTAATTCTGTACTCTGCCATATGTATCCTAATAATCTTGTGTCAGACATGGTTGGTGATTAGGAAAAAGCTGCTTCTCACTTGCCTCAGCAATGTACTTTTCACGTCAAGAATCTTTAACTTACGTGTGATGTACAGTTATGTGATGTCACATAGTGTTTCGTACTGTTTATGCAAGCACGTAACATCTACAATGACAAAAGATCACTTGACAGAAAATGCTTTGACAGCTCATCATCTGGTCCTTGTTCTGATTTGTAAATAAACACTGGCTTTTTTAGGCAGATGTAATGTCTTGTGTATACCTCCTATTACATACTTTCCATGCATGTATGTAATATTTTATGCAATATAAGAGCCGAAGTTGAAGAATTCAAATTGTAAATGAAGACACGCTCTTCTAAGGAGAAATGAACAAATAAAAAATTTCTGTAAATCAAATGCTAATAAAAAATATGTAATTGAGCTTCTGACTCACCAGAAAGTGTGATGTGCTAAGGCTGATCAGAATCATGAAAAAAAAAAAAAAGAAAGAAAAAAAAAAGTTAAGTGGAAAAGATCATCTGAAAGATCTTTTCTTAACCTAATCTGTGGATTTCATTTTTTCAGAATTCATTCTCCAGAAAAAAGGCCACATTCTCAGTGAAGGCTTTAGTTTACTGAAACACAGAAATTTTCTCTCCTTCTTCCTTCAAGATATGAATAAGAAAAAATATTCTTTGGACAAAAAATACAAATTTCAAGGCTCTCTTTGATAAGTACAAAGTGAAAATGATTCATTTACAAAAGAACTACAAAAACAACCCACACAGCTATTTTCTAAGGAGGATAAAATATGACACCAATAACGAACAATTCTCTTTCTACTACCAGCATCCTTTCTGCGAAATGCTTTTGTAAGTGCTCCCAAGAGAGAAGACTGAACTACTTAGTTTCTCTTTCGAGAAAGGAAAAATATAGAGAGAAGAATACGAAGCAACCAACCGACTTTCTTTCATTTGTGATTCAAATCTCTACACAAGCAATTTCAGACACGTTTCCTGGTCACAGTGCCAGTGTTTCCGAAAGCCCAGCAAGGCAACTGCGCTACGGACAGCACCACTCCCCAGCCCGAGGAGGCATGCCCCCGAGGCAGGGAACCATGGCTCTCAGTGAGTTTCCATGCTTTGGTTAGACCATCACAGGAAAAGTCTGCAAGCTGCTTCTGCTCCCTGTTCTCACCAGATCGAGAGGCTGGACCTGTTCAGGGCTTCAATCAGTTGAGATTCTATTCTAGAGCCAGCTATAAGCACTCATGCTTTCCCCCACATCCTCCCAGAGCTCGTGCTACAACAGCAGGAGGGCAAGGAGATGGGAAAGTAAAATAATAAAGTTATTTCAGAGATTAGGTAAATAGGTAATGCTCTGAATCTTCATTTTGATTTTACTTTCAGCAGCTGGATTCATGTACATTATTATAGCTAACAATTAAGTACATAGGGGAAGCCTTCTGAAAGTACTGTGGTTTGTTCAAATTAAAAGTGAGACAGCAACTGCTGTGCCCAGACCCCATGAATACCTGTGAACAAAATAGAGAAGGCAATTAAGGCACTGTAGCTCTCTTCTTCAGCCCCATTAGCAGAAGCCATAAGATAGCCACCTACACACGGTTTGCAGGGGTTTTTTTTCACCCAGTTTCCTCAGTTTGAAGAGTCTTATTATTTCTTATTTATTTTTCCCCTTAATAAGGTTTTCCACTACAATGCTTTTATGATCTGACAGCAGTTTGCCCTGTCTCTGCTACTTTTGATTAACTCACTTCAGATGCACTCAAAGCCTTGAAACACTGGAGCTGAGAACAAGGCAGGATGCTACAGAAATGTCATGCTAACTTTAGAACAAAGTTACTCATCCCTTCTTCCTAGAAGTGAAACTCAACCTATCACTTTCAGCCAAACAAAACTCCCATAGTCAGAAATTTTATTGCATTATTTCCCCCTCCCTTTTAGACAGGGAGAATAAAAAAAAATACATAGTCTTTAATTAGTGTCACATTGTATAGTCTTTAATTAGTATCACAAATCACAAGGTATACTGAGGTGACTTAAAACATTACACATGATATTGCACCACAATTCAAGAGTGGCAGCAGTGTAGTGTAACAGTGTTACTGTGCAACGTATGAAATCTGGATTCTAGATCATCCTCTTATCAATCAATTTATGTGCCATGTGTAACCTCCAAACTTTCCTAGGCCATTCTAAACTGTAGAATGTGGAAAAATAGTGCCAAAACACCTGTTTGGAGTATAATGCTGTTCTGTTCTTGAGGCAACAGACAATTTTTATGACATGTAACAAAGATCTTGAGCTATAAGGTTTTGCTTGACTACTTCATTGTAATGGGTTATTTTTTATAACTTAGGGTAGGTTCACATACCAACTGGTCAAATTTATCTTTAGTGCAAAGCCAGTGGCTTTCATAGCTTTGCTCCAAGGATAAATTAGGAGCCCTCTGGCATGTGCTGTCAGCAATAGCACCACAAAATTGTTGATTAAAATGAGAAAGAAAGTGCATTCACTGTGAATAGAGCTGAAATGCAGCAAGTAAGCACAAATAATGCTTAGAAAATAAATCTTGCCAGTGCAATGGTGCACTGACTATGTAAGTTATTCCTGAATAATTTCTTCTTCCTATCTAATGAAAAAAAACTATCCAGCTCTATCTATCTATCTATATCTATATCTATATCTATATCTATATAGATATAAATATATATACACTTTTTTTTTCTTGCTTCACAATAGCAGTCTCTGCAACTGAAAAGGAAAGTAATGTTTTTCCTTTTGTGGATTACAAAGCAATATATTTTTTTATCCTTATTAGAATTTTGCTATGACTTGGATATTTAATCCGTTCATGCATATTTATCCATTTTTTAAAATCAGCTAATGAAAATTGCCTCTCACCTTGATTAAAAAGACCTTTCAGTATCTAAACTTATACTAATAAATATTAATCTGCATCCCAACAGGAAATCAAAACTATCTTCTAATATTTAATCTGGGTTCCCCCTTCCTTCTCTAATTGTTATTTTGCAGACATTCTGGTTTTTATTTTTTTTTATTAGCAAAGTGATAGCATAGCCTTCAAGCAGGCAACTAGACTTCTCACTGGAACCTCATAGACTCTCAGCTTTGTAAACAACTCAAGTCTCACTCATAGCTTCTTAATTGATTTCATTTGTAGACTGTAAATGTTGTTTTCATGTTACTTCAAAAGGAAGAATTTAAATGAAGTGACAAAAATAGGCTCAGCACTCTGCAAATCAAGATCTTTCCTGCTTCCTAGCCAGCTTTTGTTTAAAATCCAATTCTATCCTGTGTTCTTTTTATGAGGTTTGTATTGAGTTCAGGAGGAATTTAAGACTTTTGTGTGGGCTTATAGGAAAGATTCAGCATTATGCAAGACTTCCCATGGAAATATTGCTGCAGGCTAGGTTTTGAAGGAGGAGCTGCCCACTTGGGTAGTAACTATTGCATTTGGTAGAATCTATTGAACACGATAATTTGCTATCTCTTTCCTCTTCTCATAGGATGCAATATAAAATACTGAGAAATTTAGAATACAAATTTAATGCTTAAAAACATTTAAAATTCAAATGAACATCTAGAAAGCAAAAGTCTTACTTTTCCATAAGTGCATAAATACCAAGATATAACAGGTATGAAGAGCAGGAAAGTTAGGCAAGATCAACTATCACCAAGAGAAAAAAAATCCTTGAGAATTAAAGAGGGCTGAGGAAGCATTAATCTCAGTTATTTTGAGCTTCTGTGGGACTTTTCAAGGGCAATATTTAATAAAAATAACCTTTTGTCTATATTAAAATAAAACCTCCAAAAGCAATAGGGTATAAATCCATCACATGAACAAAAGTGATACCATTCTTTGACATCGTCTGCTCTTTTAGTCATCAGAAAGGAGATATATCTCATCTGACTTCTAGACACTGATATCTGTATTAGTTTGTTTTCCTCCATTTGTAGTCCATAGAGAGAAACAAGTACTTCTAAATAGCACAATTCATTCAACCTATTTTAGTTATCAATCTGAAAAGGAGACTAATTTCACCCTGAAAAAGTCTGGATTTTGCCACTGTCTAAAAAGAGAGACTGTAAAACAAATGAGGTATTCATTCTGTATTGTAGTTGCCTGAAGTTCAAAGAAATTTATCCATCCCTACGTACAGCCAGCAAGAAACCTAAACAGAACCTCCTGTTTTCATTTTTTTCTCTCATTATCCCTATTTTATGCAGCAAAAAATACTGTTCTATTCTTATCACATCTGTACCAACAAAAATACAGCCTATTTGCTGACAAAAGTTATGTTACATACTTTTCTTTTCAGTGAATTTAAAAAGCTGTTTCAGAAAAGGAACATAAGCAGTGAATGATATTGCCTTTCTTATTCCTCAGCAGTGCAAGCAACATCAAAATGAGACAGGAGATTTGAAACTTCACCCAGTGCATGCAGCCACTTTTTAAAGAGGCCAGGTGAAGAGGTAGAGAGAAATGAAACCTGAATCCTAGTGGTTCCAAAAATAAAGGTCAAAATATTTGAAGGGGAGTAAAGAATGAATAAAGTAATTTCTTTTCATTTTATCTTACACAATCATATTTTTCCTTTATCACTATGGGAGAATTTTTGAAGTATATCTATATAAAACATTTTCAAAATGTCCGACATTTGGCTACTTTAACAATATAAATTATAATAATCATTCTAAAGTGATCCGTACAACAGATCTTTTATGTTTCCATCAATTTTTCACATTTCTGGTGGGATTTTTACCCCATTTGTGGATAAGCACCAGAGACTTCTACTTAGTGCTATGTATATCAGTAGCATACTGTTCCACTAACACAGTAATTGTTCAGACAAAAGGTGCCTGTTAAAGATGGCTCTGATACTGATCAGAATTTTCTGTACCTACACATAAAACAACTCAATGTAGAGAAACAAAAGTAAATAAAAACCAAACATTTTCTAACTTTCATCCATGTTTTAGAACATAAAATGCTTTCTAGTCATCTAAAACAATAAATATATTTGTTCAGAAAAAACAAAGTAACTACAAAGCCAACAAAAATTCCTTTATAATGGTTTAATGGTG
Source organism: Cnemophilus loriae (assembly GCA_013397755.1). Classification (NCBI taxonomy): domain Eukaryota; kingdom Metazoa; phylum Chordata; class Aves; order Passeriformes; family Corvidae; genus Cnemophilus; species Cnemophilus loriae. Next base: position 469,985 of record VZTF01009444.1, read on the forward strand.
ATCACATAATTAACACCAAATAAATAGCATTTTAAAATTGATTTTTCAATTAATAAAAGAGTAAGCATGTCCATAGCTCATTCTAGATACGAACAATCAATGTGCCCTTCTTCACCAGTCAATTATTACTTGTCTCCATCAGTATTCAATATATTTCTTGTTTACAAGCTATGGACTGACTTAAAGTACTTTGAAAGGGGAGTGAATGAATGAATGAATGAATGAATGAATGAATGAATGAATGAATGAATGAATGAATGAATGGGTGACAGGTATTAAATTCACTCTAGAATGAATCTTCAGTTTCATGCTGTCAGGTTTATTTATTTTTTTTCCTTTTCCTGAGCAAATGAGGGTACAGAGAGCGACAAAAAAAGGCAGTAGGGATGGAAATAAAAGAAGGAATCTTAAAACTATCTTTCCATTCTTTTTACAGGTTTTTGGATGGTGGATATAAAAAGCTACATTGCTTAGTGTTTGATTATTTGTGAGGCTAGTCTTTTATACTGCTGAATCCCCTATCAAAATGTTGCCCTATTTGTTGACTCCAGTGGTGTGGTTTCTTTGCCATGTGGGTCTATGTTCTGACTGTACTGTCTGCAGACTGCATATTCATGGCAACCTTCCTCTCTCAAGCATTAAAAGAAAAGTAATTTGTTACCAGCAGAACTTCCTAACAACTACACTAAGAGCCAGAATGTTTTAAGATAAATACTAAAGAAAAAAAAAAATTGATACCTAATTATTTTTAATTGTTTGATCTAATCTTATAGTCTTGACCCTCCTAATATAATTAGAAACAAATGGCTATATTTTAGTATTCGGTAACCCAGCAAAAGAAGTCTACGTCTAAAACTCTTGGAATGAAGATCCTGTGTACTTCATCAGTAACAGAGTCCAGATTGTTGCTCGTGTTAGGAAACTTTACATAATCCTAATTTAAAAGCACATCCTGGCTTGAAAAAGCTACCACTTTATTTGGAAAAGACAGCAAAACCTTACAGGAGACATATACACTTGAGGGAGGAAGCAACCAACAAAATGAATTAGGAAAGCTGGTATCTGATAATGAAATCTTCCCTTGGTAAAAGTTTAGTGGTATTTGCTGCTGGAACTGTTTCCAGGCTCCACAGGGAGATATAAATAATAGGGCCCAAGATGACAGGAAAACAAGGGATTTTTTAGCTTTTGGTCACTTCAGGAAATGCTGCTGACAACATGTATACTGTTCCCACAGTGCTTTACAGCAATAGCTGGCAACAAAAAGGATCCATTCATGATGAGTTGAGAAAGAATAAATCAGCTGTCAAAAACTGCTACTTATATAAAGCACACAAATAAGACAATTACTGTAAAGTACATGAACAATTATTGTACATAAACAATTACTACTGTGTGTGCATAAGCAATCAGCTATGCAAACAATAAGGAGTACCACATCTCAATAACAGCTTTATTGATAAAAAGTAGCCTAAAGAAGCTCCTGACAGAAAAAAAAAGTGTGTGGCAGCCTTAATCTATTTATAACGGTAGAACTTGCAGTTATAGGAGGGGATGGTGATATCGCTGTTTATTATCAGTTTTAAGTACTTCCCACCAACAAACTATTTTCAATAGCACGTAAGTTATTCAAATTATTCACAATACCTTTCATATCACATTGCCATTGGGGGCTGATTTACAAAAAATACTAACCAAAATACAATGACATTTTTCTAGAAAAAGGATAAGGCTTTCATTGAAAACTCAACAGGCTTCTTATGTTAGAATGACTTTCAGACAGCCTTTGTGCCAGACAGGTCTATATCCCTTTTCCCTTGCAAATTTATTAGCAGAATTTATTCCCATCAATTTAGAATTAAATTTCCCAGAGGCTTAACAGAGAGCCAGCAAATTAGATTCCATCTGCAGCAAGCATGATCCAAATTGTGCAAATTCATGACTTGTCCTCCAACCTCATGAACTAAGAAAAAATGGGCTGGTCAGTTGTCTCATCTGAAGTTCAAACCCTACAGAAATATTTGATCTACTAAATGGGAGCAGTAGGTATAGAGGTCAGAAATTGTAACAGTCTAAAGCAATGAGTCTGTCTAGCAACAGAAAAGAGAAGAAACTACAGTATGGCATGTATATGCTAGTTCTAGGACTGGGGAGGGAAATCAGATCTGATATACCAGAAAAGACACAAGGGAGAAATCTGTAATCATTCCAGCTGTTGGCTAAGTGCTGGGTAATAGCCTTGGTCATCCAAACTGACTGAAATATATAAAATTATAATTTTAAGTGTAAATATGTTTGAAGCAATAGACTCTGAATATTGATTCGAGAAATATATGGGTAATAGTGATACAAGGAGCTTAATTTTGAATGTATCACCTATACTAAAGCCTTCAAAAAAGACATACGTAGTCTTAGGTAAAAAGGGTACCTAGGCTATACAAGGTGCACAACCTAGACCAGACTCTACTGAAAAGAATGCTTTAAAAATGTGTTACTTTTTATTTTCTCTCAGGCTGTGCTTTTCTGGTCGTATTAACACATAATTAAAAGGCCACAGATAAAGATGTTTTGCACTAAAGGGGAAATCAGCGTGCACCTAGAATATCCAAGACAGCCAGGTGCTGACAGACTCATTAGAACATCTTTCCTCAGAATCAGTCCTAAAGAGCAAGAGAATATGGTGGGGGTTTTTTTAAGGCAGAGGCACCTCTAGACATCTCCTGAAGAAAAGAGCAGATGATAATTGATGTGTGCTGGAGAGCATGATGTGCAAGCAGAGTGATTTATTAGCAATTAAAACTAAGGCAGGAAAGCATCACCTCGATTGTTTTCCTACAGACGTAGAACGAAAACCCCATAAAACATTAGAAACTCTTACTGGTGATCTCTGGTGGCCTGCAAGAACAAATGGTCATTTGGTATTTTGTAAACTGCGTTTCAGTTTAAGTTGAATGAATACAGGAAAACGGTGGTTGTATAACTGAGCAAATGCTGATCATTTAAAGCCTTTATTTCATTGCTGAAGAGCCCAGCTTGCGATGGCACTTAGAATGATCTTTTCTTTGTTCCTTTAGAAAGGCTGAAAAAGCAGTAGCGGGCTTATAATGAAAACAATTCCAACCCAATCAACAGGGGGAAGCTGCAAAAATTCACTAGTATATGCAGAAAAAAAACAAAAAGCGAACTTTTTTCCTAGTGTAAATGAAACTTCCATTTATTTAGGAATGACAGCTTTCAGGTGTAGAATGTGAATGTGTAAATAGTGCCACGTGAAGCTTCCAGCTCCTTAAGCCACCGAACTGATCTTCAATTACACAGATGTTTTAACTAGAAAGTTGCAATGAAGTTATTTATTAGTACTATCCACTGTTTCTCACACTTCACCTCTGTAAGGCCCCAGACAACTCACCGAAAGGGGTTTACAGTGGTTCATGTACTCTGGGTTAGATGCACAGGAAGAATACAATATTCTCAAGAGATCAAAGCAAGACAAAAGTATACTGGCAAACTACAGAAAATCAGGGAACTTTGGTAAAAGATTTAGTCCAACATCCAATCAATATAACCACTTCTCACAGCATTATTCTGGACAATTCAGCTTAGTAAAATTTAAATCCATTTGATATTAAGTTACTCAAAATGTTCCAAGAAGAGAGAATTAGAAGAAAAAAGAGAGAAAGACAGAAAACATAAAGAAAACACACTTATAGCTACCAACTCCTGGGTTCCAGCAGTGCTCAGACAGAAACCCCATGAGTGCAGTAGGGCTAAGAGATGTGCCAGATTCATGCTCAGCCTTTGGAATCCCTGGGCCTTCATGGGACCTCCCCCCAGGTGGGACTTCTGGTCATTTGGTCACTCAGGAGCTGGGTTAGGAGACAGTGGAGCCCTGCCTCTGGAGTGCCATGATTGGCAGCTCTGCCAGGCTGGGATACAGGCTCTAGGGGCCTGTGGGGCAGGTCACTGCCTTGCCAGGATAAGGCCTGACCTGACCCTGCCCACCCACCCACACACACAACACACTCATCCGAAAATGTCCGGGGACATCAACACCTCCAGGCTCTGACAACCTCCTGCTTCTACCTTCCTATTTAATACAGCACCCTTTGAAATTCATTTAACGCTAAAAAACAACACAGATCCTGTTTCTCCTGAACTTCTGTTGATACTGTACTTGCCCAGTAGACCCCAGTGTAGATGCAGCAAATGCTGGCAGACAGAGCCCTTCTGCTATAGTGTTTTGTGCATACCCAAGCGACATGTATTTAGAAGTCATAGCTGCCTTCCAATAGGACACAGGTGAACAGAATTATATCGCCGAAGAAACACTGAAGAGACAGGTAGATATTTTTGCGTGCTCCAAATCAAAGAAAAAATTCCGTATGAACTCCATGTTGTGGAGATTGAGGAGCTGTGATAAGGATCAGCAACGACCTCACACTTTCCACTAAACATGACAAAACATACATTTTTCTAGACCTCACCAACACAACTGCACTTAATTTCTGGGCTAAGGTTCACAGCCCTTGGAGGATGCATGAGATCCTTCTATTGTATCTGCTAGAGTGTTCAGGAAAAGAGGGCTACATGTCAGTCACTCCAGGTCCACTGTAACTCTAGAAGTCATCATCACAATTTTAATCATACACCATAAAGCAAAAAAAAAAAAAAAAAATTAGCAACATGCATTGTTAACTTAAAGTTCCCTTGAAGTATAACTGTATATGTACAAACTGATATAGGTTAAAACAGACAGGGAGAGATGCCCTGCTCACTGTAAAACAGGGACAATGAATGACAGCTAAATTGCTGCCCAAAAGGACAATTCTGTTCTCATTTCCTCATCAGGTGCTCCAGGACAACCCCACTCTGTGACTGTCAGCTGTTTGATTAGCCCATCTATCTCTAGTCCAGATTTGATGAGCTCATCTATCAGCACACTGCTGCTGGGAAATGGCTGCTCTTACCTTTTGGTGTCCCTCCTCCTTCTTTCCTTCAGGCACCTTTTGAGCTGTCCTTCAGCTCTTGTAGCAGCCCTAGTGCAGGTTGGATCCTTCACTGGGGTGATTGAATCTACCAACCCAACACTAAAAATACTACATGACTGCAGTTGATCTTGGATCCTCAGATCATTTTTCACTGGAGTTTAATGGAAATGCATGGTGAGGAATAGGGAAACTGGTTTTTTTAATAACACTGATCTGTTTAACTTATTTTGGACTTATTTTATAATGATTTTAACTGTACATTCCTTATTAGTAGAGATGTTTCTGAAACTCTGTTTGAGTTGTTGACCTTTGGGTTTTTTCTTTCTATTTTATTGTTTGAGTATTTTACTTGAGTGTTTGAGTCTGAAGTTCGATGCATGAATGTTAATTTTGCCTCTTCTTCCTTGTTTTAGTATGTTGATATTTGTTTCATTTCTGACTAATTAAATTACAGAAGCATATGTAGCTTGATGTTTCAGGCATGGTTTTTGTACAGTCATCTTCTGGCTGACCTTTTACCACTGATGACAAGTCATGTTTTGCTGTGAATGTTCATTTGCACTATAGATTAGCTCAGCCTTCATTTTAATTAAACACAAACAACATTCAACTTTTTTTTACCTAGTTTAGAAATAAAACTTCACGGTTTTGTCAGTTCACAAAGCTTTTTTTCCGTCATTGTCCTAGAATTACATCTCACCGATCATCAGCATTTTTATTGTGTTGCACCACATGCTCAAGTAAGAGCAACCACGTCATGTTATCTTGAAGTCCTTGTTATGTTCAATAATATATGGCAGAAATCTCTCCAAACTGAAAATCTTACATTATTCCACACTGCTGAACTTATCCCATTTTAGAGCTCCGCTACTCATTCTGTCCTGTTAACTATTGATTGTTATTCCTCTGCTTGCTGCTTCACTAGTGACTCTTCAACACTATGCTAAAAGAAACATTCAGAAGCCTCACCCTCACAGGCAACCAGCAGCAGCCAGCCAGCCAGCCAGCCAATTATATATTTGTATTCACATCACCACCTGTTCATAGAACTTTCATGTTCATTTACTTTCTAGGACATTATCACTTCACCCATTCCTGTACTTTCTGTCCTTTGTGTAGTCTGGATACAAACCATGCACTTCATGCAATTACATTTTGCTGTACTGAACACTTCCTGAAAGGAAGAACAAGAGGTCACAGAAGAAAGAATTACTCAGTCCAGTCTCCGTTACAGTCATTATCATTTTGAGACATTTCTTCCTTAATGTATTGGCACTAGAAAAATCCAAATGCACATAATAGCTGGAGATTATTTGGATTCAGAATACGAGAGCAAAGACACCTTTAGGGTAATTGCATCCAATACTATTGCTTCTAGGCAGTTAAATGAAAATGTTTTAGATCTGTGGGATTTGTATAAACTGAAATTCAGAAGCCCCACAAATCAGTTTTCAAGGGAAACAATACAACCACTCCACATTTTATTTCTTTGTCATTTTTACATCTTTCCCATACTGTGATAAGAGTTATACACTTTATTCAGCATAATCAATAAAAAAAAATCACTTCTTAAATCCTTATAAAATTTAGCTGTTCTTGCATTTACTATATGGGATAGAAAGTCAGTGGAAGAACTCATCAGAAGACTGGAAGGAAAATAGTCTGTTTCCTCTGGATATTAGTTAGAGATAACAATTAGTGTTAGCAGCTCTTATACATGATACATAGTTCAGATAAGAATAATCAGTGCCTTCATAAAGAAAAATATTTTAACCACTGGTAGTAATGTGCCTTCAGCAGGTTTTGGGTGAAATAATATTAAAAGTTTTGTATCAGTCTCATTTCTTCATTTTCATTTGTCCCACATATCCAATTTAAAAGGTTTAATAACTTTAAAATGTTTATCTGAGAGCTAAAGAGAAACGAAGAATGATACGGGTTTTATTCCTGGGTCTAGAATTGAAGAGTTCAAATTCAGTTCTGAGATGTCCCAAATCTTGTGTGCTTTAAAGAAATCGCTTAATCTGTGTATGCAGTGCTCCACTTTAGATTATGCACCTTTCAATCCACTAATACTATGGGATGATGAGCTTCATTGCGTCATCTAAATGCAAACAATAATAAACAAACAGAGATAATAAACAGAAATATTTTAGGTGTAAGAACCACTACTAATATGTAAGGAACAGCCAGAAAAAATTGCAACAAATCCACATACACTGGTGGATTTAGAAGAATTTATAATGTCTAAGATGCAAGCTATAAGACACTTCGGAGATGAAACTGTGCATTTTATGTAAACCTAATTCCCTTTGAATAATGAGTACAAGACTCACTACCTCAGAAGGGTGACAAGCAGTTATGTCCCACATGCAGAACAATTTTGTCCCAACTCAAACAAGAAAGCATCACATTATATATAGGGTTGTATCTCCAATTTGTTTTAAATTCTTTGTTCTTTCTGAGGTATCAGGGCTCCTGTGGGCTGTACATAACAGACAGAGATAATTTTACATAATAGTTTTGGGTGGTGCCACAGAAAGAAGCAAAGAAAAGAACACAAAAATGAATAGTAACCTTTCCTCCAAGACTAAAACTAGGAAGAAAAAAAATTAGGACTTTCTTCCCCACCTGGGAAGCGAAGAGAAGGATAGGAAATCTCAGTTAGCAAGTGTACAATATACTTAATTTGCTAATAAACTTTCCGTTTGGAAAGAAAGTTTCACCTAACTATTGTGAAAATGGAGGTGGGGTTAAGTGAATTTCTATGAAATATTCTTGAACAATACAGTTGTAGTTTTATCTACTGTCACAGAGAGGTCTATTAACCACCTTAATTTTTCCAGTTTAATTTCTGACACAGAAGAATGTTTGAAAAAATACTTACCCCAACTACAAATTTTTGATTTAAATATTTAATTGTGTGGTATGGAACCCCAGAAGACTGTAGCTGCCATGATGGAGAAGTGGGGCACAAAAGCACCATCAGCCTTCAGGGTAAGTTCCTGCATGTTTACATACAATATATATTTTGACTTATGACTGGATATGACAGTGAACGTCAGCTCAGAAAAATCTATGGATCCACAAGGAGATTTAATCTCCAATTTTCAGAAGGATAAACCCCTAGCTACTACAAATAATTTGTATCAATTCATTTGATAATTCACAAGGGGTTCAGAAGCGTTTGTTTACTGCTAGCTGTTAATTTTATCTTTTAATTTTATCCACTTTATGTTTTCTTTCTGTACAAACCTGTTGTGTTTGATTACTGGTGGGCAGTTGATGTTACTAGTCCTTTTACAGTGGGATACTCACATCCTCATTTTAATGTTATGTGTAGAACTTAATTTGCAGCTCTGTTATTGTATCTCAAAAAAAATAAAAGGACACACATATTATCACCTTCTCTCTATTACATGTTTTCTAAAGAGTTTCTATAGCCCCAACCAAACCTACACATTAAACTCTTTAAAGCAGTAAGATTTCTGCCAGTCATGATCCTAGACACCATACCAAAAAATATCATCACCAACCTGATCTGCCTTTATGACAAAGGGCCCTGCGTAGTAGATGAGGCATGAGTAGATGAGGCAAAGGCTGTTGGACTACTTAGATTTCAGTAAAGTGTTTGACACCGTCTCCCACAGTATTTTCCTGGAGAAGCTGTCTGCTCAGGCCTTGGATGGGTGTACTCTTTGCTGGATGTAAAACTGTCTGGATGGCCGGCCTCAGAGAGTGGTAGTGAATGGAGTTACACCCATTTGGTGGACTATCGCTAGCGGCATTCTTCAGGCCTCAAGATTGGTGCCACTCCTGTTTAACATCTTTACCAATGATCTGGAGGAGGGGATTGAATGCACCCTCGGCAAGTTTGTAGATGACATCAAAGCAGGCAGGAGAGTTGATCCTCTGGAGGGTAGGAAGGCTCTGCAGAGGGATCTGGACAGGCTGGATCAGTGGGATGAGGACAACCCCATGAGGTTCAAACAAGGCGAAGTGCTGGGTCCTGCACTTGGAACCTAACAACTGCAAGCATCACTGCAAGCTTGGGAAAGAGTGGCTTGAGAGCTGCTTGGCAGAAAGGGACTCAGAGGGGCTAGTTCACAGATGACTGGATATGAGCCAGCAGTGTGGCCAAGAAGGCCAATGGCATCCTGGCCTGTATCAGCACTAGTGTGTCCAGCAGGACCAGAGTAGGGATTGTCCACCTGGGTGTGGGGGGCATTGGTACTAGTTAGGCTGCACCTCTAATCCTGCTTGGACATCCTCATTGCAAATCAGTTTTGGACTCCTCATTGCTCTCTACAGCTACCTGAAAGGAGGTTGTAGGAAGGTGGTGGTCAGTCTCTTCTGCCATGTCTCAAGTGAAAGGACAAAAAGGAACAGCCTTACAGCCTTAAGCTGTGCCATGGGAGTTTTAGTTTAGTTATTAGAAAAAAACAAAACCAAAACTATTCACTGAAAGAGTGGTTAGACACTGGAATAAGTTGCCCAGGGCAGAGGTGTAGGAACTCTGGAATTGCTCAGGAGTCATCAGGGTTGTTGAGGAATGCATTCAGTGCTGGTTGCTTGCTGAGCAGCTGCAGGTTGAGCCCTGGGTGAGAGGGCCTCCAGGCAAGACGCCATGAACTGGCACCAAGCCTTTGCATGACAAAGGACGTGGGCACCTGTGGTGCTGTCTGGGAGACAGAACACTCAGAAACACAGCAGGAGCCAAAGACTACAAACTTTCACTTGCTTAGACCGTGAAGGTATAAAAGACTAAGATTTCCTTTGTTCGTTTTTGTAGTAATGATTTCACAAAGCATGAAGAGGAATTCTAAAATTTTGTTGAGAAACACGAATAACTTAAATTCTCTGTCAATTACTCTCTTTTTCTGCATCTTAGAAGAGTCTTTCACATTAAACTGATATTTTTAAGTTAGTTTCTTAGCTTATACTTTAGGATTTCTGAGTTCGAAAAGCTATAAATTGTTAAAATTTTTTAAAAAAAGATTAAATAGAAAAAAAATATGAATTACAGGTTGAACATTCATACAACCAGATAAAGATGATCTTTAGAATTATTAGTTCAGAGTAAAACCTGAGAAGGAAAAAACAAGTTTCTGTAAAGTTAAGTAAGCTTTACACATAACAATAAATAAATAAATAAATAAATAAATAAATAAATAAATATGGTACAAATTTTTACTGTTGAATTTCAAAAACACCTTTCATATGAACAATTTACAAAGCATCTTGAGATAAAGTGACAAAACAAGTAACCACTATGATTCTTGGGGCTGTCCTGTGCCTGGCCTGGAGCTGGACTTGATAATCCCTGATGGTCCCTTCCAAATTGGGATAGTCAATGATTCTATGATTCTATGATCTGATCAGTGCCAGTTAATAAATGTCTGTCTGACCATGTAGTCAATTTCTTTATTTGCACATCAACATAATTTTGTGAATGAAAAGAAAATGCTTTTTCTTTTTCTTTTGCAGCAATTTGCACTTTATAAAAATGCAGCCTAAGGAAAACATTCTTATGGATTTTAAAGAACACTAGAAATTACTAATATTACTCATTAACAAAAATTAAATACCTGAAAATCGAGGTAAATATATCCATGCTTATAATATTTGCCATTTCATTTTTGAAGTGCAGGACGTTTTCTTGCAGTAAATGTCAGTGCAAGTTTTGAGAAAATATGTCGTGTAATTATTTGGACTTTTTAATTGAGTCTGATTTGCTCAGACTTTTTTCCATTCAAATGGGCAAGCAAGATGTTGCTAGCTGAAATATATTTCAAACCAATGGATTCTAAACAAATGCTGTAGATGATTGATTTAGAACAATCCCAATCTGAAAGCAGAAATGTTTGTAATCCTTCAAATCAAATAGTCTTAAATTTCATATATCTAAAAAGTTTCAAAGGAATTGCTTACAATAAAGAGTTATTTGTAGAAATTACATTGGAGAAGAAAGCTGAATAATATCATTAGAACAATATCTTTGGAAATACGATTTGCAAAGAAAATGAGGCAAGACATTCAGTATGAATACTTCATTACATTCAGTTGAAAATTCAGTTTTAAAATAAACTGAAACATCAAGACTTTCTGTGTTTTTGAGAAACTGAGTAGAACATATTCTTTCCGTTTGTAAAAGTTTACAAGCAAACAAAGAATATCCATGTACACACAAGGATCCTGCCAAAACCCCAGTCTGGAAAGCTTAGCATCAGCTTCAGCTACACTCTGTAAGAATTCACACTTCACAGACATTTTCTTGTCTAAATGTCAGCAGTCTGCACACTTATTAAACAAACTGTCAACAACTGAAAAGGGTTTGCTACGGCTGAATGTCATCTGCAAGTTGTTAGGAATCTAATCTCACCACCTGACAAATGTTAATGGTTTAGCAAGGCAGCAGATCCATTCAAAAAAGAAATGTTCCTTATGAACAGAGAAAGCACAAATGGCACCTTACAGTAATAACTGTCAATATGACTTGCTTATGCAAAAGCAATTTCAATCAGTCTTTCTAAATCTGCGTCTGATGCAGACATTTACATTTTCTTTATTTTGTACATCCACCTGTATGAAGATTCCTCAATCATTCATATTCATGTGCACTGAAGAAATAAAATTTTAAAAAACCCAACTGAAAAAAAAAAAAAAAAAAAGAAGGGATGATAGTTCCTGAACTGGAGAGATTAAATCAGTGGGTTTGCTTTTCAACTCTATTTCATGTCTTCAAGCAAACAGAAATAAATGAAGATTGCTCTCCACTGAAGGGTGAAGAAGGCGAAAGCACAGCTTTTCACAGTTCCTATTAAAGCCAATGTAAATCCCTTGTTATTTTTCTGAGGAAGTCTCAGTAGTTCCGTAACATCCTAGTTCTTAACTTTCCTTCTTCACAGAACTTGTTTTTAAATGAAGTGCTATTTCCTACAAATCTTACGGATAAAATCAAACTTGAATGGATTATTACTATTGCAAGACAGGCTCATTACCTGGGGAAGGGATGAAATGGAAGAAAAGGGTACTAGAATCATAAAATCATAGAATGGTTTGTGTTGGAAGGGACCTCCAAAGATCATCTAGTTCCAATGCACCACCTGCCATGGGCAGGGATGCCTTTCACTAGACCAGGTTGCTCAAAGCCCCATCAAACCTCTCCTGGAACATTTCCAGGAAAGGGATATGTACAACTACTCTGGGCAACCTGTTCCAGCATTTTACAACCTTATCAGTAAAGGATTTCTTGCTTCCCGTTCAAAATTGTTACCCCTCTTCCTGTCAGTAATGTTCCTGATGAAAAATTCTTCTCCATCTTTCCAGAAGGTCCCTTTCAAGTTCGATGTGTAAGGAACGAATGTTGAGTCGTCTCCATAGAGCAGTTACAGAAAACTGATAAATTGATATACACTTTTAACAATACAGCTGTGATGGTCAAAAAACACTAAGATCATAAAACTATCTGTAATATGGTAAAAATATGTTTTTATGAGGAAGAGGAAGTTGGGATAAACTTAGTCACACACAGTTTTATCCTTTAACTCTTTATGATTATTCTGTAAGGACATAGGTCACATTCTTGGTTAGTTTAATTAGCAGAGGGGGAAAAAACACTTCTCATTTTCTGTAGATTGCCAAGTTCAGAAATAATTATTTTAAATAGAATTTCTCTATAAATGTAATTCAGTTTAAAAGATCCTATCCACATGGAAGTTAAGGCTCTTTGTTAACCTTTAGAGAGATATTTATATGCTTAAAATATCATAAGCTTTGCTATTAAAATTTCTTCATGTAACTTATCTTTTTGCATTTTCCTACATCTACAACTGATCCTGCTTTTCTTTTTACTTTACTGAAATTTTATGGCTTATTCAACCTGTTTAGTTTTTTTGCTGTTGGCCAGCTACCTGCTATATTTTCTATTTTCACTTCTTTGGTTGGTAGAGGTTTTTTTATTCTTTTTAAATATCACAGGAGAGACACGGAAGAGTGTTTTATTTACTCTCTGTGGAGTTAAGAAGACACTTCACTTGAACAATCAGTAGCCTTTGGCCTGGAATTCCTTTTGGCAATTTTCATTTTTCCTTTCTAGATTATTAGTCATTTTATAGGCTCAGATTGATCCAAATCAAAACTAAACTGCTTAATATTAGCTGAGCAGAGATTGCTAAAAAATTCCCATATGAATTTTTCAGTGTGTGCTGTGATCACTGCGCCTGTGGACAAGCTTACTAAGGTGTTGCAGAGATATTCTTCCAGACACAGGGCATTTTTTTATATGTGAAAGTTTAGAAGCGCCTTGCATTTTACTAAATGGTCAAATTTGGAAGATGAGGAATAGATTATTTAACCCAGCAAATGCTAGTATTATCTTAGAAAAGAGAATTGCTGCAATACATGAAAGTCTAAGAATAAAATAAAAATGTTTTCATAATTTAATTAAAAGGATTTATTCTTTGAAGAATTAGTGTCTCTAGAAGGAGAAAGTATACTAAGATGCGAGTTTCATTGCATGCAAGTAACCACAGGTTGTGATCAGGGTTACTTTCAGACATTTTAGATATTTCAAGGTAGTTTTCAGTGTAACAAAATGTATCAAAGCTGGCAAAAATAACTTCCCAAATTCTATTACTAGTCACAGTATCTTGCTTATTTGTTGCTACATTTTTTCAGTGAATTTATTATCTTTATCTTAAAATAGATTATGATCTGTATTATTTTATTTTAAACACCATTTTAGAATTTCACTTCTCTGATACTCAGAAAACTTCTAATCCTGATCCATATAACCATGCCACATTACTTCAATGCATTCATAAAAGTAGTCATATCCTTCATGACATTCAGCTTAGGATAGGGATTCAGAATTCTTTTAACTGATGATAGGAAATGGCAGTGGTGCAACTGGTAATGTAATGCAAACATTCTCCACTGCAGAAGTCTCTCAGGAATGACAGCTGTCAGATTTCTCCACCAAGTACTCACCTAGATGGTATTTTGGATACATTGCAGTAACAAGCGAAAAAACTCACAGGAGTTCATCTTGAGAAAGGCTCTCAGATCAAGATACCTTGAACTGACAGAGCTCATTTTAGGTAACAAGACAGACAAAATTTGAGTTAAACATATGGTTTCATTATTCTCATTCCCGTAAAGATATGTAAAAGCACATATTTTATTAAATTAAGTAAATAGTGTTTTCAGAATGGCTATGCTGAAAGGTTTAATCTTGAACTGGAGAGCTCCAGAGATTTCAAGGTAAAGAAGCACAAAATTATATGCGGTATAGAAGCTTGTGTCCTAAGGAAAGGAAGGGGTCCACTAAGCAAAGAGGGGCTACCGAGATAAATCACCCCTTGGTAAACAATAGTAAGAAGAAATAGATGCCGTAGAAGACAGAGTCTGACAGCAAGGAAATTATGTATAAAAAAAGGGCCTTTCCAACTGTGTCTGTCCAATAATATCTTTTTCATGCACAAAATGGTAAAAAAAAAAAAAACAACAAACTGAAACTGGTCCATACTGACATACAGACTAAATACAAGCTCAAAAATTAATGTATGTTTTCATTAAGTAGGCAAGATATGACACTAATTATTTCCCTAGTAGGAAATATGAAAACAAAAATGTCCACAGCTGAGTTGGAAGTAATTTATACCTTGCTCTTGAGGGAATGAGGCAGGGGAGAGGGAAAGAGGATCAGATAAGCACTAGTCCAAAACAGTGGTATCTAAAATATCCCAGCCTGTGTTATGACATTCAAACAGCTATGGAAATGTCTCTTCTGGAGCATCCAAGAACTGTGAAACAGCAAACATATTCACACAACCAGAAAAAGGGGTAGACAACCGTAGATCTCTGATTGAACCCAAATCTAAGCAGTTTTGCTAGAGTTTGTGAAGAAGTTAGTAATCAAGGGCATGGAGAAAGAAAATGTTATAAAATAAAACACTGTTTTCATCAGAGGTCAGAGTTTATGATATCAGACTAACCTAGCATTTCTTTTTCCTGAGATAATTCACTTCTTAATCAACAAGAATGCAGGAAACATCTAGCTACATACAAGGAAATCTTTTCATTCGGCACCTCAGGAGAATTTATCCTGTAAAGTGATGAAATGCCGTTATTAATTCAGAACCAGACAATGGTGCATCATATGTCCTTGGACACATGCTGGAAGCTGGGGGCTGCAGGGCCAGCCTCGGTGAGGAGAGGCTGGAGCCACAACCTGCCAGCCAGTGCAGACAGCTCTGTCAGACCCACTGCAGAACACAGCTGAGCCCTCAGCCAAGCTGATGGCACCCGTGGGAAAGCGTATTTAAGCAGGAATTAAAACACTTCACAGCAGCTGTGAGAGAGAGGGGGAGAGATGTGAGGAAAAAAACAGGGTGAGAGAGACTACCTTGCAGACACCAAGGTCATGGAAGGAAGGAGACAAGGCGCTCCAGACATTGGAGCAGAGATTCCCCTGCAGCCCAGGATGAAGACCACAGTGAGGCAGACTAGGGAGGTCTCTGATGTGGCACGTATCCACCCGCAGTCTATGGAGAACCCTATGCCAAAGATGGCAGGCATGCCCTGAGGGAAGATACAACCTGTGGAAAAACTCCACCAGTACAGGTTTTCTGATAGAAATTTTGGCCTGTGGAAGACCCATGCTGGAGCAGGTGAAAAGGAGGAAAGTGCAGCAGAGAGGAGCTATTAAAGAACCCATTCCCATTTCCCTGAGCCAGCAAAATAGAGGATAGGAGAATACAGAAATGAAATAAAGCCCGAGAAGTATGGGTCGTGGCAAGGGTGTTTTAGTTTTCATCCTTTTTTCTCTGCATTCCTCTCAATGTTTCATTGGCAATATAATAAATTAATTGCTCCAAACTGAGATTATTTTGCCTGTGATTGTAGATGAAAAGGTCAGAAGATGCAGCCTCTGTTGAAGAGATGGCTCAAAGGTGATCGTCCTGCACCCTAGTGTAACGGAATGGGAATGAGAGGTAGACACACAGTTTTACAATTTGCTTATTAGGGACCAGTGACAAGACATGCACCTTTTGGATCTGTTACTTTATTTTCTGCTTTTACTTTCTCCACTCTCAATCTGCCTTTTTCCTTCTCTGTGATTAATTTCTGTCTTCTTTATTCTACTGAGCAGCAAGAGTCATGCTAGGGAAAAGCACCTTGTGAGAAGACCAAGTTTTCATCATTGAATAGAAAATCTGGGCTTCTATCTGAGTTTTTGTAATAGCAGTTGCTATGGTGACACACAGGTTGCAATAGGGGCTCTGATTCTCCCTCACAATTTCTGGCTTTATAATAAAGCAGTTGTTGCATCGGTGAATGTTTTCTGATGAGTTTTCTTTAGGGAATCTCTGTGAGGCCTTAAGCACTTCATTTTCTCCTACCCATTTGTATGGATAGATTATATCAGTCCTGACTCAAGCTAAAAATCAAGGCATGAGGCAGAGGCACTTACTAATTCCTCTCAGATGATTGCTATTGGTATATTTGGCTGCCATATAATCAAGGAAAAGGGGAAGCTCAAGGGTAGGTATGAACAGTCTCCAAACTAAGCTTCATTTTAATTCCCAGCTAACCTTGTTCTGTTTGCTTTACACTGAAGGCAAGCAGTGGTGACTTCTACACTTCTGGGTTTGGTATTGCATATATGAAAAGGAATCTCAATCTATTAGTATTTAGAATAACACAGTAAGAGACTAGATGAATATGCAGGACTTGAAAGTGGTTACTGTATAATTCTTTTATTAGATCTACAGCAAAGCAAGTAAAAAATAGCTATTTCAATCCTTTCCCATTAAAACCTCATCATATTCCTACCCACTTTTAGGTTAAGCAGCAGACAAGGAGATTTGATCACTGGTTTGCAATAACTCCATTGTTCAGACATGACAGCCCCACATACTACAGTGCAGAGAAGTAGTTCAATTCTTGTGCAAACTGGGTATATGCTTATGGGTGCAGGCCTGATTTATCATTGGACTAAAAAGAGAAGATAACAGACTTGTTTCTTGGTCCATGTTTATCCTGCTTAGGAATCACATATGTAAAAGCAATTTGTTAATGTTACATAGGAGCAATGTTTCCAGCCCCATCTAAAACCTTTTAAATGCCAGTTTATTACTTCCATCAAACAGTCTTTCCCTGTAACAGCCAATAAATAGAGCAATATACGTCATCAAGTTTCTTCTCTAAATAGCCTTTACTTAAATCTGTAAGGAGACACTTGGTCTCCTGCTGATTTCTGGCCTTTGTGCAGACAACTTGATCTACCTTTTGTGTGCTCCTTTTTGTTTTCCTCCATTAATCTGCTTTCAAACTCTCCTCAACAGGTTATGAAGCTAGTGTCCAAAACCACTTCTATTTTATGATGCACCAGCTACTCTAAGATCTACTGTACGTTTGAAGAGATCTATTCTTCTTCCCAAGCCATTTGTTTTTTTTTCTTCCGGGGTGCATCTGTCACTGCCTCAATATTGACCATTGTCATGGGTTGACAGGTTTCTAGGTGAATTTCACGGGCCAATCATTTTTAAGGTACGTCCTCTGCGACATCCAGTATTTAAGGAGCTGGATGCCTGAAATTTCCTCTTTGGCTGCTGGCATTTGGACAGGTAGCAGGGAAACGAAGGGGGTCCCTGCCACGCCAGGTCTCTGGGCCAGGCCTGGCTGCCCCCTCCCCTTTCCCCTGCTCCCCACGAGGGCTGGGCCTGACCCCCTTTCACCATCCACCGGGCCGAGCCTCCCCTGGCCTGGGGCCGGTGAGCCCGGCCCAGTCCCTCACTGCTCCGGGCACGGGCTGGGTCGGGCCCCCACCGCTGGCCGCCTCCAGCAGCCCCCCTCGCTCAGTCTGGCCGAGTGGGGGAGGCCCCTGTGGTCTGCTGTTATTCCTAAGATCTTGATGCAGCCGGCACAGCCTGGAGAGCAGCCCCCCTCTCCTCCTCCTCCTGCTC
>VZTF01009444.1:488195-507866 GCA_013397755.1 Cnemophilus loriae
ACAGGGAGAGAGAGAGAGAGAGAGAGAGAGAGAGAAAAGAGAGGAAGCCCTTGCCCCGGGGGGATGGATAGAGAAGAGGACCTTCACTTTCAGAGATGAGATGAAGATGACTTCGGAGAGATGAGAGAACCTTTGTTTTATATCAAAACATCTCATCCTTAAAACTATATCCCATAAATTGATGTGGCCCATGAAAGCAGCTGTGGGAAGGCTGCAAGGTGTGGGAAGGACTTTCACAGGGGTCAGATGCTGTAACTGGGCGGCTGATTCACTGTGATGCTGAAGCCATGAGAGAACTGTGTTCTTGTGGGGAATCTCCATGGTATAGCTAAGAGAGACTCTACTCCCTAAGTGAAATGAAGAAAGGTTATTCTAGAGGTGGTAAACTGACTGAGAAACATCAGGTTTTGTGTCTTTGCATTGGCAGTTGGGGAAATATGTGAAAGAGAAGTTTGGAGGGGGGGGAGGAGAGGTTTTCTGAAGGTTTAATCTAATTTTTATTATTTGGTTTTTTTTCTTTTCTTTCCTTTTAGTTCTGTTAATAAAACTTTCTTTATATTCCCTAAAGTTTGAGCCTGCTTTGCTTCTCCTAATCCTTATCTCACAGAGGGAAATGTTCTGAATAATAGGCCTGAGTTTGTCCCACTGCACTTAAATCGGATTGGTGAACTCAAACCACTACAAACATGAACTGGGAAAACTGGTGAGAGATTTATTCAAATCCCTGATGATTTCTCTGAGTAGTTGATTTTTTTTTTATGTATGTCGAAGAATGATCCAGATTGTTCTTTACTTACCTACTTCTTCCTACAGTTGTCCAACTGCTTCCTAAGTAATTTTACAGATAAGCAGACTTATAAAATCCAATTTCATTTCAAATAAGAATGAAATAATTCAGGGTGAAAGAAAAAGAGAAAATCAGATATTTGTTAAAGTTTTTTTTTGTCCTGGTTTATCTACTGTTACCCTTTAATTTAATTCTGGTTAAATAACAAAATACATGGTAAAATGGTAAAAATAAAAAAGTTCAGGTTAGAAATGTAGAAATGCCATATTTGAATTTGAAAATGAATTTCAGTTTTTCAAACATTGCTAGCTTTTGTTTTTTCTTTTCCTCTGTAAGTTGATATGGCTCCTGCAAAGCGTTATGGTTTCAATAGAAGAGTTTTGCGGTGGCTAACATTTTAACACAGTTTTTGTGACTGCATCTTTATACTGCACATATTCTTCCTACACCTGCAACTGAAATAAAGTAGCAGCTCTGGATAGAATTGCTTAATTGAATCTCTATTATTTTCTTGTTCTTACTTCTTTTTATAATTCCAAATCATAGTCTCATGTTAATCCGAATGCTCTTGAAAAGAACTTGAAAGTGAAAAATACGCAGTTGTTTTATAAACCAATTTTCTTTTCTCCACTTGGGTAATTGTTTAGCCTTTAGATTGATGATATGACAGCATCTTTCTAGATCTACACAGTCATTAGAAAGGAGATTTAACTATAATCTCAGTCAACTTTAGGCTACCACTTAATAGAAGTGTGGTCTTGTGTAAAACATGCCTTGCAACAAATTGGATGTGACAAGCAGGGAAGATCAGTAGATTACAGTTCTGAAATTGTAAGAATGGTTATACTATAACCTACGCTTGTTACAGACTTTGCCAGGACAATAGAAGAGTCAAATGTAATTTTCTGTTCTCTTCACTGTCTTTGTCCAGTAGAGGAATCATTAAAAATGTAACTCGTAACAGTATCATGTCAAGCAAATCAGAATATCGTAATAGGAAAGTACTTTAGCCTTTTCACTACTTTTCAATTTGATTGGCTTGTCATTATATTCCTTCTTAATATCTGAGTGAAGTCGTAAACAGGTAAAGTGCTGCAGTGCCATCTAACCACGCAATTGAACAGGTCAGTGTATCATGGCACTCAACAACCTATTCATTCATTTTTCTCTTGCAGTATAACTGCTGAAACAGAAACTGTGAGAGACAGATATTTTACCAATTTGGCATTAATTAGATCATAGCTAAAACTGTGGTTTAGCTTTCCTTCAGATTCAGAATGGTTGATCCTTGATTTCTTTTCACCAAGGAAACTGAGCTAATGCAGCAAATCTAGGTATTACTTTTATTGCCCTCTGTGATTATAAAATAAATGTGCTAGGTTTAGTTAATATTTCTGTCTTCATATAGCACATACGAATTTTATGTATAAACAAAATAGCATCCTATATAGCACAATCTTTCCAGTGCTCTTCAAAACTGAAGGATTCTTCTTTAATCCATTCTATATCACAGAGTGATTTAAGATACTTCTACTATCTAATCTAATTTTGCATTACTTTATCACTTCCAAAGGTGTGATAGGGATGCTCCAAAAGATGGAGAAAGCTAACAGACTCTCAACCTCTAAATTTTCACTGATCTTAACATGTACATTGCTTCAATCACAAAGCTGATGACTGTTGTTGCCAAAGAACATTAGAGACATAATCATGGAATATATTTCACATGTAACAGAAAGCAAAAAGTATTGAAAGATACCAAATGCCTTATCCAGAGATAAGACTGTGATTCTCTGTTGATAAATGTAGATTTGTAGATACCTCACCGATTTGAAGTACAACTTTTACCTGTGTGGGATGATAAAACATAATGAGTTACTCTCCTCAAATTAGCCAAGGCACAAAACTGAATATTTGTGTTTCCTGTATGTTAGATAAGAATAAACAATATGGGATCCCATATAAAGTGTTCTGGGATGAAGTTAATGCTTGAAAATTTTTTAATAAATTAAAGTCAGGGGAGTGAATTTTTACTGTTTCAGTACTCTGCATCACATGAAAACACTAGACTTTTGTCTCTACTAGGTATAGATTTCAAAACACATGAGAAAACCACAGAAATCTCTTCAGCACATTAAACTATTAATGCTTCCCAAATTTAATAAAATAATTTCAAATATATCTTCAAGACTGAGAGAATTGCAACGATCATTTATTTTTCTTATTCCCAGTACTTAGTATAATAAGAATGGCTAAGAATGCCTAAATAACCACACATTTCATAAAAGACAGAGTTCTGCTTCTTCTCCCTTCAAAATAATTGCAAAATGCTTTTTGACTAAAACAGACACAGGTAAAAGTAACACTATGACTAGCTGGAAAGTAGTAGTCAATTTATATTGAGAATTTAGTGAACTGTCTTATGATATTCTAGGTCTACTGGGTTAGTAAACGAAGCTTCCTGCATGAATTGATGCAAACTAATGTGTTTCCACAAAAAAAAAAAAAGTCATTAAAGTAGCCGATGACACTGTTATGAATTTGGTTTAAGATATTGCTCCCAGGCATAGAGCCAGATTTGAAGCTAGAGCAGTCTTTTACCTTCTGCTAAATTAGAACATCTTACGTGTGTCCTAAGCAGAGTTGCTGACACAGCCTTGATCAAAACAGGCTGAAATGCAAGGCTTTAATGGAGTTGTGCAGTCGTTTCCATTAGCATAAATGTCTTCTGCAACACAAGCAAAACAAAACTCTCCATTCACTGAACACAGCACAGTTTTGTGTGTTTTTATCATCTGTGATTTATGAAAGAATGGATCACATTAAAACCAGCAGGCTTTCCAAAAGAAATAAGTGTTTTGGCAAATGACTTCTAAAAATTGAAACCTCAACTCAAACTCAGATTACCAACTCATAGTCGTGATTTAATCAGGAACTTGAAAATGCATCTAATAAATTTCCTATGACTGGCTATAAAACATCAGCTTTCTTCTGTCCTCTTCCATGGATCTTACTGCTTGTGAAGGACTGAAAATATCTGGTTCGTTAAAGTATACTTAGCAGAGATACAGACACAGACTAGTAACACAAATTTAACTCGACTGGGACTTCAGGTATCATAACTAGCCTGAGGGAAGAAAAATAAATGCTCAGCAGTGGAGGTACAAAAGCATATCACTAGCAAAAGTTGCTACTGCAACCTATTCTAAGGCACCCTTCCAAAAGCCCAGTTTTGAGACATGGTAGAAAGCAGCAAATCTAAGATTCCCTGAACCACTGCCATTACCTGGACTCATGGACTTTTATTTATTCCAGGTAGATTAATTTATTCATTCTATGAGCTTTCCCCTCATCTGGGAACAGGCAGACTGTGAACCTGATGATGCTCTCAGAGTTCCCTGAAAGCTGCCTTTGCGCTTTGGAGATTTCATTCTAGCCCCATGTTTCTTTTCCATAAAGCAAATTTGTTCCGCGCTTCCAACCATGGCTGCATGCAGGACGGCTCCAATCTTTCGGACAGAAATACAACTTGAGCAATATATATAGACCACATTCACCCTTCAAGGCATTTCTGCTCATATTTGTGAGCTTCCAAGACAGGTAATGAACTTAAATCCTCCACATGTGGCATAAGGGATACTGTGTTAGATGGGATTAGACAGCTAATCAGGGTTTCAGAAGAGGGACTTAACTTTGTTTTCTGATGTGATATTTAAATATCTAAATCTTTTTTCCAGACCTGCTTCTTAGTTCATGTCTTTCCTCTCCTCTCTCCCCTTCTCTCTTACTCTTTCCCCTTCTTCTTTCTTTCTTCCTTTCTTTCAAAGACTAGAAAAATTAACTGCTTGTACTGTGCCTTGAACCCAGATATTCCACTGTGTAAATAACATCTATTATGTAGATTACGGTAGCATAGCTTTTGTAAAATAGTTGCTGTTTCTACTGCCACTATTGACACAACACAGAAAAACAAATGGATAAAAAAGCACCACTTAAGTTATAAAGGGAAAATTAAATAATTTGGGTTTTTTTCTCTTCAACTGTAGAATATTTATCTACTAAAGAGATTTTACTGACCCCCTTAAAATAATATTTCAAAGTTTCTTATCTGTCTTCTTGCTGTGACATGAAAGTTCTAGTGGCACTCCCAGTGTTTTGAGTGGAAGCTGTTTACTCCAAGCTGAATTAAAAAAATACTTGTCGTAGAATGCCAGCAAAATAATTCATAATCTGTTTTATGTGATGCACTCTGGTTGGCTGTTTCTTCAAAAAGCAGCATCTGCAATTTTTGCATGTGTTTCAATTCAACTTAATATCCTGCAAAACTGTAGTCTTTCTATATAAAAATGAACTATGTGATATAACCTCTTAGGTAACACAGAGTACAAAATCAGCCAGTGTCAAACATTTTAAATTGTACATTTTGTGGCATTGATTGCAGAAGAAACTACCTCAAGACAGAAACTGATTACTGGGTTAGAAAGGCAGGGCAGCTGTTTTAAGCCTTGACCTTCAGGAAGGTGCACTGATGAAAACCAGCATGGTTCTCAGATATGATAACAATGACTTTTAAGAGAAATTAAAGGATTGGAGTTGAAAGTAATTATTTGAGCAACATGGTTAAATTCATTCATTTTTCTAAAAATATTTTTAAGGCTGAAAATGTATGCTCTCATGTGACATTTTTTTTGTCTGATTTTTGGAGTCTCATCCCTTTGATCTTTCAGCAACGGTCTATATTTTCAGCTAGCATGGAAGCAAAATAAGGAGGATGCTCTGGCCTCTAAAGGCAACAAGCAAGAAGCAGAGTGTGGAGAAAGTAATGGGTAAACCAGATTTCACAATATAAATCTAATTTGAGTTGTTTATAACAACTTGTCCTTGGCAAATTGAAATGAATTGAGATGAAATGTTGAGGGGCAGCTCACTTTTTATCTTTTCATCTAGACAAATTCAGAAAAAAAAGATTTATGTCTGTAAATAAGTACTATACTCATGTTAGGAATCATGGTGGCTCTTTTTTCAATCAATCCATTACTTTGAAGGATGGATATGGAATTTGGCAGTGCATTGTGCGTAGTGGAAGGAATTATGCTTTTAATCATCTTTAGGAAAAAGAATCTGCATTTAGAAAAGTGGATAAGTTACTTAAAAACAGCTTTTCACACCTTTTCATCATATTCTGTAGTGAAATGCTTCAATTTCTCTCTTTCTACCTGTGCGTTCTTTTCCTTTCTTACAGTCACTAAGATTCTGTTCACAACAGAACTGGACCACTGAACACGGTCTAGTGCAAATCCAAATGAGACTTCCTTCTTAGGATCCTTTCACAAAATCCAGTAGAATTGGCCTTAAGGACTGTGAATGGGAGCTCCCCCTTCCTTTGCTAATGCAGAAGTTTCTTTCGGAAAAATATCTGTCAAGACTGAAGCAGAAAGAGAAGTAGACCAATTGTGACATTTAGCTGAGTGACAGATTAACACAGAGAGCAAAAGACTGGGAACAGTTCTGGTGCTCCCAAACCCTGCTGGTCCAGCCTGGGGCTGGAGGGATGGGAGAATGTAAGGAAGCAAAGGCTGGTGGCTACAGGGCTGTTTGCGATTCCAGAACTGGGAGCTCTGAGCACAAAAAATTGCAACTAGTTTCAAGGGAAAGAGGTCAGGCTGGACATAGAGAAGCAGTGGCCTGGGTTCAGGCCGAGTATCCAGCACTTACCTGATGAGAAATCTGGTAAGACTGGTTAGGCAAAGAGCATGCAGTGATGTCACATGGATACAGAATGAATGGATTCTGGCTGGGAGAATTTCAAACCTCCACTAGAAAGAACGGTAGAATAAAAATGCAGCAGTAAGAAGCCCATTTGGATGAACAAGCAAACTAAGGAAAAAGAGCAGATAGAGTTAAGGGGCACTGTACAGGGATGAAAACGGGAAGAAAAACAATCTATAGAGTAAGAGAAAAGACTGGACCTTTAGAAACAGATAAGACAGGTATAGCTGCAGTAAAGATTTTGCCTGAAGAATAGAAACTGGAAGAGAGAAGACTAACGCAACATGACTGGGAAAAGAAAATTGGTTTGGGAAAGAAAATGATTGGAACAGCAGAAGTGAAAACAGTAAGAGTGTGTGTTTATGGATGCGCATCGTATCAGATACAGGAATTGAAGTGAACATATTTTAAAATTTTGTTATAATTCTATTATCATCAAATAAAAGAAACCACTGACCACTGACAAACTGACCACTGCTGCTATATCAGCTGCAATGCTACCCTCCAGTGCAACAGATCCAGTGACATTGATAAGCAGTGCAGGTAAACATACATTAAAAAAATGTGCACTTACCCACAACATGGCTGACCCTACATTTAACGCCCTTTGTCTAGAATACTAATGTGCTCGAAAGGAAAGAAATCACAAAAATTAAAAGTGTTCTAAGTTTACTAAACAGGGCAAACTCTATTGAAGTAGTATTTTGAATAACTGTTCATTGTAGTCACTAGGTAGAGGCTCCAATGCAAAAAAATAGCAGGAAATTAAATACTGTGTCATAGCATATATGTTGTAGAGTTAGATTAAGCTTCTTAAAACTACATTTAATTCTGACTCTTACTAAGTTTTAATAGTTCCTCACTAAAATTAAATCATTAAAATGTACCTTTCTGAACAAAATATTTCTAAAGCAGCTTTTTCTGCAAGTTCTTGAGTCTCTCTCTTTTTTTTTTTAATTTAAATAATCATTTTATATACGAGCAGTCTTTCTGATACCTCTTTTCTAGAGGTGTCTGGAAAAGCTGGAAGAAGCAGATATTTTAGGCAGTTCTCTGCTTGTAGATATCAAGCAGCTGTAACCTCTTGACAAATACAGCATAGGCTTTTCCCCCACTGAGATGATGCAGCATCATGCTACTGCATCCCATTTTCAGCTGGATCCTACATATTGATGTCCTCTTGTCATATTCAAAATAGGAATGGAAAAAGTAATTATGAATAATATGTAAAACAGTATTAGCCATAACTGCCTGTCAAGGTTTTAAAATATCTACAGAGTGCAAAAGATAATCCTGAAAAACAGGCAGCTCAGAAAAACGGAGAATAAAACCCCAGAGTTTTATTTCATGACTTTGGACACTTGACCTCAGTTTACAGCGAGGCTGCAAAGATACTCGGATTAGACAGAAGTGAAGGGTACCAATGCATAGATAAGCAGACAGACAGGCAGAGAGAGGCTTTTTCCAGTTTAAAAGATTGTAATATTTTAGTCACAAACTTAAATATATTCATACCTCCAACACATGTATATGGACAATTCATTCACTTGTCTTCATTACCACTATGTCGTGATGACTGTCATGTAAATATTCTCTTTTATTTACTAAATACAAGGTATCACAACTACAAGCAGAAGCGTTCAGGACAGTTACAGCAGAACTAGGCATTTTTTACATTTTGGTTTTTCTGCAGTGGCCATATACACAGAAGTTGCAGAGCAGTGGATGCATGTCTATCCTAGTCATGCCAGGTGAAAATTAAAGCATATATCACCCTCTGGAGGCTCCCATGACTAAATGAAAAACTTAACCCTTCGTTCTTCCTTTGATGACAGAAACCTATTAGGCAAATTAAGTAGAGTGTAATATATGAAACAATGTATTCATCAATTCATCCAAGAAGAGACTGAAGCAGGTAAAAGATTACTGATTTTGTTGTCTTCAGTCAGAATGATGGAGTAGCAATAAGGCATTTTTTTTCATGGACTAGCAACTTTCATGCATGTTTGCAAGGCAGATATATAATAGGTTTCTTCTTCTGCTTAGACCAAGGAAGTTAACATTTTCATCCATCTTCAACTTAGGTTATTGCAGAGAGGCATGCCAGTACTTTCACCTGTTAACATTTACACACAGTTTTCAGAGCTGCAGAAATACTGTTCTTAGCACTTGCAAGAAGTTCCATCAAAAGCTGCATAAAGATAAGATCAAGCAGCCTCTGCTGGTGTGATTAGGAATTTAAAAAATAAGACATCTTATATGCTTACACTGTACTTAACAAAGTAAAATATAAGTAAATAGGCATGTGGACACATTCACATTGCTTTACAGCTCGTCAACAGCTGTCTTCTTTGATAGTATCAGGACATTTGTAAAATTAACGTAGTCAAAAAAGGCATTTAATGCTCCTATCCAAAATGCTGGCTACATTGCATTTTGGACTTCGTTCCTTCCACATCACAAACCCAAATGAAATAACTACATTTTGTTTAAGAACCTGAAACCGTGCAGTGGCAAGTGTTGTCTATGTCCACAGCATGGTTTCTGTTGCACAGAATTTGTTCCACTCACAATCTCTAAAATATGGCATCCAAGACTTGCAGTTTTATTGCCACTAGATCACAACTATGTAAGGAAGGGTTTCAGGTCAATCTTTCCAAGGCACACAGAGGTGTTAATATGATGCCTTTAAAAAACATACTTTAAAAGGTACGTCTCTCAGCTGTTGAACTTCTGCAGGACTTCAAAATTAAATAGGGAACAAGGCTAAAATGTACTAGATTATCTTAATATCATAGAACTATAAAATGGTTTGGGTTGGATGGGACTTTACAAAACGTAGTTCCAGCCCCACTACCATGGACAGAGACACCCACCACCCACTTGAGCAGGAAAAGCCCCATCCAGCCTGCTCTTGAACACTTCCAGGGATGCGGAGTCCACAGCCTCACTGGACAATCTCTTCCAGTGTCTCACCATCCTCACAGTTAAAAATTTCTTCTAAATATCAAAACTAAACCTACCCTCCTTCAGCTTAAAGCCATCATACCCTGATACTGCCATTGCAATTTAATACTTACCTTTGTAAATATCCCTGTCCAGTCCCTCTCTAAGTAGTGGAAGGTGCTTTATAATCTCCCCAGAGCCTTCTCTTCTCCAGTCAGAACAACCCAAACTCTCTAAGCCTGTCTTCAAAGGAGGGGTGATCCTCTGAGCCCTCTGATCTGTTTTGCGGCCCTTCTCTGGACTTGTTTCAACAGGTCTGTGTTTTCTTGTGTTAGGCGCCCCGGAGCTGGACACAGTATTCTGGGTGGGGTCTAACAAGAGCTTCCCTTCTTAAAGATACCTAGTTATGTCCTGCTGAAGTGAACTTCTCCTGTACAATCAGAGAGGCTTTATTTTTCAGTGGTGCAAAATATAGTATTATTATGCTTCCTTGGCCTTCTCCTTGGTATCCTAATGGGTCACTTTTATTTCTTTGACTCTGATAAATTTGTTCTGAGCTGGATCTGTTTCAGACCACAACTAACATAATATAAAATGTCTGCAACCATAAACCGCCTAAATTTTATTCCAGTTTTCTCTAAACTGACATTTAAGCTTCTTTTTCATCCTGTGTAATATAAAGGATAGATACGACTGTTAGAAATTATACCCTTTTCCTGATTGCTTCCAAAACTAAGCCAAAGCTTTTCTGAAAACTGTCTTAATTCAAGCAAGAATATGGATAAAAACATACAACTTCCACTGTATTTCCTCCCTCTAACCATTCTGTTTTCCAGCACTAGACTGGTCAATCATAAATTACAAGATATTTAAATAATTTCAAAATTGAAAACATATCTCAATACTTCAGCATGTTATTATTTCAACAGAATGCAAAACCAGGTGAAATAAGGAAAAAAACCAGAACTACCATAGAAAAAAAGTAATTCTGTAGAATTTCCTCTGTTAGGTAAAATTAATCCATTTTTCTTCCCTTCTTCATTTTGTTTTATCTCCCATGGATTTCTTGTTGCTCTAATTGTTGTTCTGTATCTTTGATTAAGAATACTTGGAAAATATAGTTCCGCGTGTTATCAAATATTCTTGAACCAGAAGTATAACTTGAGTCCCAAAATTTATGTCAGTGTTTTGGCAACAAAGATCCGTGCACAAGCTCAGGACTACAGATCCCATCAGATCATAACTATGATGAAATCAAAAGAAAAACACAGAAAGACGGTTTCATACCAATTGTTCAATCATTCCATGAGGGCAAAACTGAAGATGCTAATCTTATAGCTGTAGAGAGAAGCAGAGTTGCAAAACTTCATAAAGTGTCTTCTTCCCAAAATTAAAAAAAAAAAAAAAAAAAAAGCCAAAACAGAAAAAGACATTCTACAGCCTACCATGCTTTTCTACTTTTTCTCCTTCTAAAATAGGTTTTTTTAAAATAGATATAAATTATGTCAAGATTTCGAATCCAAGCATGGCGGTGTTTTACAGCTACATTAACAGTGGATCTTTCCCTCAAAGATCTCAAGTCACATTTGGTCCATATTTCAGCACCTGAGTGCATAAGTGTAATTTATTCCTTCCAGACACCTAACCAGCATTTTTTCTGATATGAATTTTGCTTATGGAGCCATTCTGCATTTTTTGCCCAGCTATCTTTAAAAGCCAAGACTAAAAGAGCAAATTCAGCTAAGTGAAAAATACCCTTGCTGTACAAACAGAAGTTGCATTTATTTCAACACACATTAAAAGGTCAATGTATTATTGCACGGATACATACACATTTTTTTTTGGTGTTGTGTTCCACAGTACTCAGATTAAAAGTTGCTGAAATACGTATATGCAGTTTGATTTAATGGAGAGAAGTGGATCCTTATCTCACAGAATCACACCAAAGATCTGAGACCAGAAGTCTTTAGCAGCCCCAGTCAAAAGCAAGATTTAATTTCATCCAAAACTATCAAATTAGAGACATAAAACCAGCAAAAATACAAATCATAACTGAAATACCTATATTTCCATGTTCAGGAAAAAACAATGTGTTCTAAAGCATTTAAATATCACGTGAATACTCATTTTCTCTTCAGGTATATGGAAAAATATAAAATATCTGTGTCCAATTTATTTACACTAGTTGGGATATACTAAGCTAGGGAAATATTTGGGCCCAGTGACCCTCTTCCTATAGCACGTAGTCACCTTTGGTACAAAATATTATTCAGTACAAAAAAAATCATAAAATGTTTCTTTGTCATTGCAAACTAAACTAGAGGTAATAGCTGGATTAGGACAAAATTGGGTTTTGGAGATGAAAAAAGGAGACTGCCCTCTCTTCCATTCAACCACTGAATCTTAAAGGCTGGTTACCTGTGTAGCTCTGCTTTACACTGAATGCAGCCTCTGCCTGACAAGATTTCAAGCACTCTATTTCTGCAGCAGTAGCAACCCCAAGTTGCTGCTGCCTCCTCGACTTCATGTCTCCTTGGAATAATGCCAAAAGAATGAAAGGAAAGTGCATCAGATAAGAAGACTTACACAGAGATAAGGTACATTTTCAACTTTAAAATCCCTCTCAATCTATTTAGTTTTTCAGAGATGTAACAGAAAAAGAACTTTTCATAGGCAAGGAACAAGGAAAGAATAAAAGCTGGGAATATCATTCCTCCTCCTGGTAGAAAGGAGAAATTTTCTCTATCAACAGCCCCGTGAACCTCCTAAAAAAGACGCAGTTATCAATTGTAGGCAAGTATTTAGTCTAGAATTGTTGAAAATACAGTCTTTAAAGTTGTCGTTTGTGAAATTGGCACAACCAATATCACCTTTTTCTGGAAGTTTATAAAATATAAGTATTCAGCTCATTATAGAAAAATGTAGTATAGACAGTATAAGTAACTCAATAGAAAATTACATCTTTCATTCTTTGATTCAAGGCTTGGGAAAAAATTTTTTGACCGTACAAAGGCTATAATTTGTTTTACTGCTATTCTCAAAGATAACAAAGGGAAGAGGATAAAATTACCACGAGTGCATTTGCATTACTGTGCAATGCAGTTTTATGCTCCAGAAAGGAAGCATATTCCTCCATACTCAGAGGGAAAGATATAAAGAATAGTGGATGAGGATAATGATATCAGTAAGTCTCCTAGAATATTATTACTGGTAGAAATACATTGAGGAATATCTTGTAATTAAGTAATTGCTGTTAGAATCTCAGCCAGCCACTGGCGCTAATTCTGAGTACTTAGTAGCCGTAAAATAGTCCTAGAGACAATAGGTCAGCAATTAATAAAATACAGGCTAGAATAACTGCTTTGCCAATAGAAATTAAAGGCTTGTTCCTGGTTGATTACATTTAGTTATCCCTTGCTGTGGTTTTCATTTGCTTTAAGAGAAACCGCAGATATCTAAGCTTTTTTCTTCATATAAGAAAAGAATTTAAAACAGATTATATTAGAAAAAAGTCTTTGCTGTCAAACGAAATAGAAATGGGACTATTTAAAACCCGAAGTGTTGAGTCTATAATGTCAAAGTGTTAATATTTAGAACTATTCAATGCCAGAACGTGGTCCTAAGGAACCTGATCTGGTGAGTGCCATCCCTGCCTATGGTAGGCGGCTTGGAATTAAGTAATCTTTAAGGTTCCTTCCAACCTAAACCATTCTATGGTTCTATGAGTCCATGAGGTTATTATTTCATGAAATTAATTACCAAATGATTCAATTTCTACATTTTGACATTTGAGATAACAGTGTATGGTAACGTATCTGCACTGTCTAGAGTCAATTTAAACGCTAATCCTTCACCAGTTTATGTGAACTCATATTTAGTACCATGAGCTTTCAGAGAAAATTCAAGGTACAAAGATGTTAAAAGCCTAATGTACGATGTACTAGCCTGTATTCCTAAAGGTACTGTCCATATACGTTATTATTCCTCTGCCAGGGAAAATATTTTCCTTCATCAGCTGTGATATATGTTTAAGTTTAATATATTTGTAATGATGCCATAAAGAATGAGTGATGCAATGTCCTTTTCTTTCACATCTCTATAGAAAAAACACAAGAAAAATTCCAGTACAACATTGACAGCAGACTCAATCAGAATGCATAGAACTCTACAACCCTGACCAAGCAAAGCATTTCTGTACCTGCTGTATATTAAACAAACAAGTAATCTCGTGGGTTCTACAGGACCTACTAACACTTTACCTCAGAACTTGCTGTTTTGGGGTTTTATTTAATATGATATACCACATTTCTACATTAGAAAAGTGATGATGCAAAGCACACCTAGTAAGACCCTGGAGGATATGGCACCCAAGCCTAGAAATGCAAGTTTAAATCGGACATATCAAAAGCTGTTTTAATTTTAGAATATATCCAGCAAATACAATGGTAAATTTGGGGATTTTTTTCTTCATTAGAAAGAAGTATAATATATTTTTTTGAAGGTAGGAAATGGATTTATTCCATACAAGATTTCTGTGGTCAAAAGCACTATATGAAAAAGGAGTTCTAAAGTTAGCTTGAAAGCTTGAACTTTTCCAGCCTTGTAATGCTTGTTTGAGTGACAGAATGATATTATTCTGAAGGTTGCACAGTGACTCTTTGATCTTAAAGCTTGTAAAGGCCGTCTCACATGTGCGTGTTCTAATATTCGCTGATAATCTGACTTGAACTTCAAGGCTATAAGACCTTGGCTCAGTGGTTTGCAATTCAAGTGCCTCAAAAAAAAAGAAAACCAGCTTAGTCTTATTAAGCGTTGTTGTAAAGCTATTGCGGGCAATTTTTTCTTAAGCAGCTCTGAAGTTCTGTCCAGAAACTTTTCCTACATGAATACATACAGAATGTCACAAATATCACTGTGGGGTCCCTTGAGTCACCTTTTCCTTCTGCCAACACATAAGAAATCCACACAAAATTTTCAGAGTTAATCAAAATAATAAAACACTCAAGCAGGTAGCCTAAGAAAATAGGACAGAAGAATTTGGTTTTTAAGCTCCACCCTTAAGTTCTGCACCTTTATTGCTATAAGGTTTTTATACTGCATTTCAAATTGTGAACCTTCTGGATAGGGTTGTCGTAATGTAGTACACAGTGCAGAGAAATAAAAGGGAAAATAGTGTTAAAAACTTAAATAGGAAAGATGGGATGCTAATACTAAATCCTGAACATAATGTCAACTGTAAAGAGACAGCCTGAGGTGACCCGTCCTTTGCGTAAATTCCTCTGGCTCAGAAGCCCAGCCTGACTGACAAGGGGTCCTCCAAGGCTTGATTGGTCACACCTGTCATGAGAAATGTCCTCAGTGGAAGGTGACTGCACTGAGGGCCAAGACTGTACCAAGTCATAGAAACAGTTTGCTCTGAAGAAAATAACAATTTTGCTCTGAAGAAACTGGAAAGCTAAGTCTACAATTTGTGCCCTTTACAAATCAAGTTATGCCAAAGTTCACTCAGACTGAAGTACTGTTCTATTTTTTTCTCTGATTTTCCATCTCTCTGCTCTGTCTCCTTTGGCCTTCTTCACATTTTACATTCTTTCTCAGTAACTGCATGAAATAATGATGCTGCTTTATCGGTTTTCATGTAATCACTGTTCCATCTTTACTTTAAAATACAGAGTTTGCATCAGTGATTTTCTTAATTACTGTCATAGGTGTGAGATATAATATACTTATTTCTTTCCACTCGAATTTGCGTTTCCTAAAGAGCAACAACATACATATTTGAAGACTGCACTTTAAAGTACATTAAGAAATATAGAAAACAGTATTGGGTTTGCACAGGGGAAGAGACAAATTGTTGCTATCCTGAGGTTCACAGCCTTCAACAACTTTTGTTTTGTTTTCATATATTTTGTAGTAACAGTAACCAGTGCACTGAATGTATGTAACAGTCTTCCTAAGGATACTGACAAGCAAAGGAAAATAATTTGTTAATTTTTGCAGAGATTATTTTGAAAAGAAAAGAAGCAATTATAACCCTTAGAATAATGTGTAACAGAAATCATTAACAATTTAAAACATTTCTGAGATGTCGAAAAACTAGTGTTACAGCCCTCAGTTACCTAGACTGTGAGAACGAATGTTACAAATGATAGACATACAATAATTTTTTCGTAACTAAATCCATTCTGTGTTTCAGTAACTCAAAATTAATCAGAAATTAAAGCCTCACAAATAACAGGATGTAACAAAAACAGACACACAAAAAAAAATGGGTAAAGGTATGGTTTGGACTTGAATCTTGAATTATAAGGAGACTTTACAGTAGGAGGTTATTATTTGGCTCCATATGACACAAAGTCAACCAATAAGCAAGGTGCTTTAAGTTTATAAAGGTACAAATCACAAGTATCTTTCTCTAGTTTTCTTGGATAGGTGTACATGGCCTTAAATTGTTTTTAGGAACAATAACATCTTGTGATATGCATTTTTCCAAGAAGAAAATTGCCTTGGGCCCCAAGACCACCCCAACATGTTAATCCAGAGGTTCAGCCCTGAGACTTGGCCCAGTGCCCCATACCTTTCTGCGGTGGATCTGGGCAGCCAATTCCTCTGCCAGAGATCTAGGAAACACAGTCTGTGAGGCTCATTACATTACTTAAAGTATGATATAGTTTAAAAGGTCTGTTTCAGCGAGAAAAATAAAGGAACGTTTGAAGTAATGAAAGAACCATGCATTATCTACACATGTTTTCAAAGGAGACCACACACAACAAAGACTCCTAGCAGCGAGCAATTGTTACAGAAAAATATGGTAGGAATGCATTAAATTTAAGAGTACATGACTGAAAATTTTTCAAGTGCATTACAAAATGTGGAACTAGACCCTAAGTTGTGTTCTCTAGCTAAAAGTTACTATATTGTTCCATCATTGCAATTTTACATAAATAAAATGCAGTTTTGACATAATCTTATGAATGTGGATGCACCCATAATTTTTTTAAATTTAATTTAATTTAATTGATTTTTTATTACTTGGCTGTCTATCAATTCCAAGAGGTATTTGTACTGAATTTTGTACTGTATTTCTCTTCTTTTTGTTTCCTCCAAGTGCTTGATCTGTCATGCAAAGTTACACCTTCTATAGGGTAAGAAGGGAACAGCTTAAATATGATGAAACTTCACTTTAAATGAGTTAACAACTCGCTAAGAAAACATAACAGATAGATAGATAGATAGATAGATAGATAGATAGATAGATAGATAGATAGACAGATAGACAGATAGATAGATGTAGACAGACAGACAAACAGGCTTAAGAAAAAAAAGGAAAAGAGAAAAAAAGATAAGCAGATGTGACATTACAATTAACAACCACAGGTCTACAAGATCTCTGTTAAAACTATAGGAATGCCACATATAACTGGATACAGAATTGTACCATAAATTCAGAATGTAAACCCATACTTCAAAATCCAACTCACTTCATTCAGAAATTCATAGATTCAAGTTTAATTTAATTTTATTTACTCTTCGTGACACAATAGGAAACAATCATTTTGCCCTTTTAATAGAGACTTTCCTAATGGGAATAACAGCTATTCTCCAAGCTTCTGTACTCCAAGACAGCGTAAAAGAATCGCACACCTTTTTCTGTGTAAAAACAGTTGAAAGCTTTATGTGTAATTATTTTGTGCAGTAGAGGTGAAATTAAAGTTCAAGTGTAATTAAGTGGTTTATGCCTCTTAATTTTTTGTTATACTACTTTTTGTATTTTAAAAGTTTAATTTGCGTGACAAAGAGCTAGCCATAAAAATGAAAATTTATTATTATACAATAAAACTATTTTTAATAAAAATTACACAATAAAAATTATATACATCCATACATATATCATTTATATGCATACCTATATTTGTTTTGTACAATAGAACATTATAACATATATATTAGTCCTCTTATTTCTAGTTAATGCATTCAAGAAAAGGTCACATTAGACACAGGCTAATTAATTTTTCAACATTTGGTTCTTTCTATTCTATTTGCTAAGCAAACCAGTGAACAGCACCATAAAGCAAGTGATTAGAAAGCGTTTGTAAAACATATTATATCCATAGCCATGCATTTAAAAAAATATGTGATACAGGAGATACACTCTAGACGCAATAGAAAAAACATACAATACACACTATAACGTGTGTCATGTTACCCACACCTACATTTTGGTCTATACTATCTTATCTTTGCATTTTGCTGAAAAATTGTTACCAAACTTGGCTGCCAATATTTATGGGTTAGTTTCCCTATATGTCAATCAAGGAAAATAAATTTCTCCAGAAGACATTTGTTAGTGTAAATACCCATGCCCTGCTGCTAAAGTTAGGAAATACAAATATGATCTGCTTCTAGTGACTTCCTAAGAAGCTCTTATGACATTCAATTTTGCAACTCAATTTAGTCAAACTTATGTAGGAAAAATTCTAGGTACCTCTTTGCTAAGGGCAGTCAACTTTCATCTATGGCTCAAAAAGCAATATGCCACAAAACAAACCATGTGACTGGTAAACAGACAGCAGAGCTACTTTGATTTCTCTGGTACTATACTTTTCACCATTCATTTTTCGTCTCTGTATTTTTTATTTTGCAGAAAAGGCATAAAATAAAATCAAACTGACCTAGAGACTTGAATTTTGCATGCAAGGAAAAGTAAAATGTGAAAGTAAAGCAAAAACTTATTTAGTTAGGATAGTTAGGTGATTTAATTTATAACATATTTCCTCTTTAAAGTGTTTTCCTCTTTTTCTATCAAATTATAACCTTTCGTAAAGCATACAATATGCTTTTTCACAGCATCATTGCAAAGTTTAATGTACTTCCCGGCTGAGCATGACCACTGACAAATTCTTAGAGATTTTTTGTATTGGAGGCTACATGTGCTAATCATCTAATAGCACAAAAGAGAAGGCTCATAAGAGGTGAGGGATAAGCACTGTTAGGGGAAGTTATATAGCTTAAATGTCTTGATGATGTGTGAAGGTCATAGACGAAACAAATTTACTTAAAACATATGTGTAATGTAGAATCATAGAAAGTGAAGTGGTTAGAATGGGCCTTAAAGATCATCTAGTCCCAGCAACCCATCTCAGAGCCCCATTCAGCCTTGTCTTAGACACTGCCAGGGATGAGGCATCCACAACCTCCCTAGACAACCCTCACAGTAAATTTCTTCCTAATATCCAACCTAAATTTCCTTTCTTTCAGTTTGTACCCATTACTCCTTGTCCTATCACTACAGTTCCTTATGAAGTTCCTATCTCACTTCAGCTGTCGTGTGGATCCCTTCAGATACTGTGAGGTTGCTATGAAGTCTCCACACAGGCTTCAGGATGAATGGCTCCAGTTTTCTCAGTGTGTCTTTGCAGGGGAGGTGCTGCAATCCTCTTATAAGTTTCCTGGCCTCCTCTTGACTTGCTCCGAGAGTTCCACATCCTTGTTATGTTGGGGACATCAGAGCTGGAGGCAGCTCTCCGGGGAGGGTCTCAAGAGAGCAGAGTAGAAGGTCAGAATCCCCTCCCTTAGCCTGCCGGTCGCACCTCTTTTGATGCAGCCCAGGACGTTAAGACTTCCCCCACCCCTCTCTCTTTTCCCTATTTCTCTCTCTCTCTACCTCAATGTACTGTTAAAGAAAAATCTGTGCTACTGACTTCAGCATATGGTCTCATTCACACCTTAATTCGAGCAGAGACATCTCTCTAATAATTTTAATAATCAGACCTTAACGCCATCAAATCCATGTTTCTTCGATTTGGAGATAAGGATGTTGTGCAGGACAGTGTCAAACATGTCCACAGCTGTTTTGTCACATATAGGTACAAAGAGATTTTTTAATTGACAATTAATATTTTTCCAATTCTCATAATTCAATGTATGCTGAATTCTTATCTTTGTAGATAAATGCTGGTTTTTAGGTGAGCGAAATTATTACAACACAGAATACCCCACAGTGATAACTTTTTTTAATACAAAGTAACACTATCCTTATTTTATAAGAACTAAGACTGAGAGGATAAGAGCCAAATCCTCAACAGTTCTTAGGCCCATAAAAATTCTGGAACTTTAATTCACATGTAAATCTCCACTTCCACACATCTCCAGCTCTCTAAAGAACAGAT
>VZTF01009444.1:509129-543866 GCA_013397755.1 Cnemophilus loriae
AGTTCCACATCCTTGTTATGTTGG
Organism: Cnemophilus loriae; assembly: GCA_013397755.1. Taxonomy (NCBI): domain Eukaryota; kingdom Metazoa; phylum Chordata; class Aves; order Passeriformes; family Corvidae; genus Cnemophilus; species Cnemophilus loriae. Next base: position 509,154 of record VZTF01009444.1, read on the forward strand.
GGACATCAGAGCTGGAGGCAGCTCTCCGGGGAGGGTCTCAAGAGAGCAGAGTAGAAGGTCAGAATCCCCTCCCTTAGCCTGCCGGTCGCACCTCTTTTGATGCAGCCCAGGACGTTAAGACTTCCCCCACCCCTCTCTCTTTTCCCTATTTCTCTCTCTCTCTACCTCAATGTATCTCCGGGGAGGGTCTCAAGAGAGCAGAGTAGAAGGTCAGAATCCCCTCCCTTAGCCTGCCGGTCGCACCTCTTTTGATGCAGCCCAGGACGTTAAGACTTCCCCCACCCCTCTCTCTTTTCCCTATTTCTCTCTCTCTCTACCTCAATGTACTGTTAAAGAAAAATCTGTGCTACTGACTTCAGCATATGGTCTCATTCACACCTTAATTCGAGCAGAGACATCTCTCTAATAATTTTAATAATCAGACCTTAACGCCATCAAATCCATGTTTCTTCGATTTGGAGATAAGGATGTTGTGCAGGACAGTGTCAAACATGTCCACAGCTGTTTTGTCACATATAGGTACAAAGAGATTTTTTAATTGACAATTAATATTTTTCCAATTCTCATAATTCAATGTATGCTGAATTCTTATCTTTGTAGATAAATGCTGGTTTTTAGGTGAGCGAAATTATTACAACACAGAATACCCCACAGTGATAACTTTTTTTAATACAAAGTAACACTATCCTTATTTTATAAGAACTAAGACTGAGAGGATAAGAGCCAAATCCTCAACAGTTCTTAGGCCCATAAAAATTCTGGAACTTTAATTCACATGTAAATCTCCACTTCCACACATCTCCAGCTCTCTAAAGAACAGATGAACTCTAGTACCTTAGCGTTTACCTTGAGGTTTTCCATGTATTTAAAGTTGTGTCCGTGACCAGTGTCTATTTCACCTCAACAGGTTTTGGTGTCTAGCTTCTATGAGCAGAAACTATAAACTAGGCTCTGGATCAGTGATTCTAAACAACAGAGTCTCCAAGGTCTGAAGTCATTAGCCGAGACACAGGAGCTATCATTTTTAAGATCACTACAATTGCAACCTAATTTAAGACACTTCGTTGTGTGAAGGGCATGTGTACAGACTCTCGGACACAGCTAACAACTCAGCAGGAAGGTCTCTTTCAGTTTCCCTCATTTTTTTCCAGTACAATACCTAAGAAACTGTAACAAGAAAGAACAATCAGTCTGTTTTAATATGAGACCACAAGAATTGAAATATCTTGGAATACAGCAAATGACTACCTATAGCTGTTTATCTGTGTATCATTAAATACTTCTAAAACATCTGAAAATAAAATGAGATGCAGATTGGACTAGCAGTCTAGTCTTATTTCGTAAAAAGTGTGTTATGTTTCTGCCTCCATTTTGACTTTATCCTTGATTACCTCCTTCAGAACGAGTCATAACCAGGTATTGGACTGTATCTTTATTGTTGAGTGTTTGGCTTTTAATAAAGGAAATTCCTTTTAATAAAGGAAAAATGAGCTTTGAAAGTCTCCTGCCTAAGTGAAAGCTTAAAGAATGCTTGTGTTCCCACGCTCTGTTTACTCTCAGCTGGTGAAATCTCAATAGATGAGTTACAAGACGAAGAAAAGTCTCTTCACAGACAAAGCCTTGACCTAACACTAAGAGACATAAGTTTTGTTGATAGAAGGCAGAGTACACAGATGTTTACTGTTTCCACACTGTGCCAGAAAGAAAATCACTGATGTGGTTATGCCTCCCTGAAACACATTTCTTTACGAAAAGAAGTTTATGTGTCCTTTACATGATCTGTCATGTTTTCAAAAGCAGCTGTTTGACAGATTGCTAATAAGAGCAGAGCTCTGCAAAAAGAATACATAACATATTGTGCATACTTTGGAAGATTCAGTATTAATCCTGAACTGCTAGCATGGCTTTTCATGTGTGCAAGAAAATGCATCAAGGAATTCCATACACTCTTGGATGTTCCTAAAAGGCTGCACTTGAACAGATGGTCCAGACTATGTTAAACTCAGTAGGTCTGGAAGGAAAAATGGGCTCCGTTATCACACTGGAATGATCATCTACAAAGTGTAGATAAACAGGAGGGTGTCTCTGTAGGGTTACTATAGGTTGCATTTTTATTCATTATTTCAACATGGTAGTATGATGCACTGGTTTATGAACATGTCCAGTGCTCCCCAAACATCTCTGTACCCCAGTACTTTTCAGTAATAATATACTATATCACTGGTATATTGACAATATTGATGCCACAGGCTGGATAATTTTCCTATCAGTTTTTTTCACTAAATATCAGTAAAGGCTGTAGCTGAAATTCCTGTAGGCATAGCTATTGATATTGGATGCACTTTGTCAAAGGTGCTTTTTCCTGCAAAGTAGACTGTATGTTATCATAGTGAGAGGGCTTTAAATCCCTTGTTGTTCATGGGAGGGAGAGTTCTTCCTGACATGGCATACTCATCTGCTTGAACAGCTACAAATCTTCCCACACAGACAGGAAATCTGCTCTATTCATGTGACAGTTGTAGAAAGAATATGATATATTGACTAGAGTATGAAAGAAAAATCATCAAATCATCTAAAAAACAATGGATTTCTGCTGGGCCTAAATCTGTTCTTTTGTGAGTGAACTCCCATGAGATCCATGGAGAAACATGAAAATTAGTGGATTCTTGATTAGGTTTGAAAATGTATGATGATTATACTCCACCTAAAATATCCATGTCACTGAAATGTCACATGGGTCCTAGATATTTAATAAAGTAACCTCAGAACTGTGGCTTTGTACTGCAGAGCAATCTTTTTAAGTGAAGACTAGAGCTTATTTTCTAAAGAATTGTAATACCATTGTCTTCCAAAACGCAGATTGATATTGCTGAAATATTTATCAGATCTCAAAAATATTAAAAGTCAAAAGCTGCCCACCATTCATCCATACCTAGAGATTTCTACGTTGAGTCAACTTCAGTATTTTGAATGGTGTGTGGCTATAAGTAAATACCAAATTTAATGTAGTGGCAGTGATTTATGTTTTCTTATACGGAATCTTATTATTTATTTAAACATATCTTAGGATCCAGGACTAGTACTGAAACTGTTTTAGTTGTATTGATGGTCTTTACAGCATTGACTACTTCTTATCTATCCAACTCTTCTGTTCTGTAATTAACCACTCATGGTGAGAAATGACGCACTTCAATTTAATTAGCTTGAAAAAACATCCACATTAATCTGCTGATATTTTTTCATACAGGATGCCCACACAGTCTCAGAGATGTTATAAAGATATATTTTCACAGTTTGTTTGTTTGTTTTGTTTCTTTGTTTACTGCATCAAAAGGCTGGCACAGAATCACAACTGCTAACAGGTATTATTCACTGCAAAAGGATTGTGTTTAATTACTTAATGTCTTTCTGATTTAAGGAATCCATATCAATTATTTAATTAGCATCCTGCTATAATTATTTGAATGCTCAGAAATTAGTTAAAAGCTTCTTGCCTTTTGTTAGTTCAGTAACTTCAAAGGAGCATTCTGAGAAAAAGCAGTATTTACATAGTAAAGGCAATCCCATCCTCTCTTCAAAATCCATGTTGGAAAGACAGTAGCCTGCACTAGACATTGCACTGCCCTTCTGTGTAGCACAGTAGACAGCTTTCTGGCACCCTGAATTGACAGGTTCTCCTTTATGAAACCAGTATTCACAGCAAATTCACTTGGCATCCAGGCAGACATTCTCTGCTTTTTCATGTTCATGCCATAATAATTACTCCCACTGAAAAACAGAGAGGATTCCAGCAATGGCAACTCATTTATGTACCAAGGATTAACATTTCAAACTCTCTGCTTTTCTGTACGCGTCTGAATGCAGGTGGTTTTTAGCATCTGACACACCAAGCTTAAAAGCCAACCAGGAGCAATTTGCAGCAATTCTGCAGCAAAACAGCTCCTACTTTTCTGCACATAGTTGATCTGCTTAACTCTCTCATCCTGCATCATGCAATCTTTAAAACTGCAGACAGTGGACCAGCCATATCACTGAAAACAAAAGTTAGAGAAAATTGGGATTTTTGCATCAGAAGGACTGTTATGAAATTGTGCACGAAACCTCTTTCCATTATTTAGGCTTTCACCATCTGTGTCAGCAAGGGAAGAATTTATACTTAACCATTTCCAAATTTGTTGCAATTTTATTTTGTTTTCATGAGCTTCCTGCAAAAAAGTACAGAGCATTTCCCAAATCTGCTAAGCTTTGTGCTGTTGTAGTCCTGAAACAACAAGAGGTGTCTTGTTGCCTAGTTGCCAAATGAAACTTTTCTTTTGAGTTTAGTAGTATTGACAAATATACAAGGTTTGGCCAATGATTTTTAGCTTTATTTTGGAGAGAAATAGACTGTAAATACAAAATTTTAAGTGGTCATTTTAATAAATGTTGATTAATTACCACTACTAGGAAAGGTCCAGGATAAGGCAAAATACTGAGCAACATTTTTCATAAAGGTGAATTGGCTGATTGAAACCACAGGCTTGATCCCATGGAGGGTTTAATTTGAGCTCCTATGGGACCAGTAAAAGGAGAAGGCACCCACATTTCTCAAGCACTGCAGAAACAGTTTGACAAAACAATAATCTATGCAACAAAAGAGTGTACCTCATAAGATGGAATTTTGTTACATTTGGTATAAAGTCTTTACGATAGGCACTAGCTAAGGAATTGTATTCTACAGATATAAGCTTCTCTAACCTGAACCTGATCCTAAACCAGCTTTTTACTTAAGTCTCATCCATGCATAAAACTGCTCTGATATCCAGGGAGAACTGTAGTCTCAAGAATTTCCTCCTATTCATCCTCATTTGGTATAAATTTCATTGTACAGATTGAGTGTCTCAGTTTCTCCTAAAGAGAGAGAAATAATTAGGCCATCATTTTTGCTTGGGTTCCTTCAGTTAGAACTGGAACCCTTTGATAGGAAGAAATATACTGAATGTAGTTTCTCGAACATCACACAGCAGCCAATATACTAAAACAGCAGCACAACAAATTGCTTTTCCCCTCCATGATTCTTTTGTGTTTGATGAATATGAGAGGGTATTGTGACTGGAAAATAAATATCTCCTGTGAAACACAAGGCATCCCTTTAGCATGTCAGTGCACCATTTCTACTTAAATCAATGTGAAGGAGGTATATACAAGCTAGAAACATACTGTTTATACACAGCGTAGGTTCTACAGTGTGTAGTTAGGTAATTTGTTACAGCTTGACAGGCAAGAGTGGGTTGCTTTGTCTCTAAGTCAGTCTAGAACTGTTCTCCACTGTTCAGATACTGGACTCAGGTCAAACATTGTGAAAGGTGATAAGCAGAGAAAGAAAAAAACCTGAAGTGAACTGTGCTGCTGGTTAGAGATGACAGTGGATCTGAGAGAAGAAACAGCAGCAAAAGCAGTATAGAGTTAACAGAATGAGGAGCAATTTTGGGAATGTATCCTAAGTGTGCAACACTACTAAAAGTAAAGAGGGTTAGGAATAGTGTCAAAATGTCTGGTATTTTAATCTTTTTAGGGTTAAGGAAACATACCATTTCTATTTGAATAAATGATAGTGTGAAAAATACTGAAGTTTTGTCCTCCCTAGCAGAGTCATCCAGAGTCATCCTCATGTAAACTTAAAGACCCTGTTGGTGTACTGAACATGGATCACCATATCAGAGATTTTCGGAGTAAATTATCTACATCTTTAAGATGTTTGGCTTTTTCCCCCTAATCATTCCATTGATGGGTTTGGGGTTTTTTTCCCTTAACAATCATAAATTTCCAGGACACATTTATTTCAGATTTCTGCTAATGTTGCCTTTTCACCACAAAAGCTCTTCTTCCTTTTTTGTGGTGAAAGGGTAACATTATCTTTGTCGTTATCTTTGGACATATTTGTGTGTATCTGTCACATGCCTCTCAATCTTTAATTTATAATACTATACAAACTGAGCTCTTTCAATCTCCTGTCATGAACAAGCTCTCCATTCACTTTATCTTTTTTGTAGTTCTTCTCAGGTAATGTTACAGGCAGAAATCCATTTTTCCAGAATATGACCTGAACTATATGCAGTACTCCAGATTTAAGTCTTATCAACATCCTTTTCAAAAACATTGACTTTACTTCATCTCTTCATGAAATACCTTTCCTGACTCGTTCCAAGGGTGCATTACAGGTTTTACAGTCCCATCACACTGACAATCAGAGATGAGTCTGAACTAGCTAGTCACTCAGGTTGTTCTCTGCAGACATAATTTCTGACTCACCAGGTTACAGCTGAAATGACTGTGATTAGATTGTCAGCACATAATTTTACATTGCTGCATTTGTGCCCTATCTGCTTACAGCACTCTTTCTCATCATTTAGTTTCTAGAGCTAAATTACTCTCTGCTACTAGTTATAAAAATTTTTAAGGTCTAATTCCACTGACCTGTAATACCTTCCCATGTGATGGCTTATCCTTAAGGTTCAGATCTCTAAAAAATGATTTTTGGTGAATATTATCTTTAAGTAAAATTAAAGTAAGTAAAAAAACTTAAAAACTTAAGTAAAACTGAGACGGTTCTTTCTATTTCAGCATTTTATACGCTTCCTGAGAAGGCAGTTTTCTCGTGTTTTGTCAAGTCCTTTCCTACAGAATTTTTGCTTCTTTTTTAGGAAATATGGATTTCTGAGAGCTTCAGCTCTTATTTGTACAGAACCTTCAATGTTTATGCCTTCCAATTCCCAAACTCCTAGACTAGAGCACTTCTTGCAGCTAGTTCCTTTACCTGAGTGATCAGTTTTAATGGTAGTGTTTTCACTGTCTCTTACCATTTCACTCAAATTGAATCTGTTTGTGATGGCTTCATCTAGAATCAGTTACCCAAAGCTCATTCTTCTCTAATTCCCTCATTTCATACCGAAAACTAAAACTGGAGTAATAGCACCTTTTACAGATTCAGCAAATATTTGGTGAAGCAGGTTGCTAGCAATCTCATCCAAGAATTTCAAACACTATCAATATCAAAGTGATATGTTCTTTCAAACATCTTTTTGGGAAAAAAATAACATTAACATAGCAATCAGTAACATTTATTCCTGTTGATAGTGCATATCATGATCAATATCTCACTCTGAGATCTACAGCATTTCAAAACATCATTCACCATAAATAACCTTGTCATCCTTCCATGAACGTGACCAAAAGTGGTTGTTTCTTGTGCTCCATCTATCTTCATTTTAATACAGTCTATTACAGCACAGATTTCCAATGAGTGCTATTTTTCTGATACACACTTTAGTGTTCTATTTCCTGGCGAATGCCTACCTACCTTAGTGTTCCTGCCATCATTTTTGTATACGTTAGTTCTGCTTACAATGTCCCTGTCAGCTATAGCTGGCCTGAGTGGTAACATCTGTGTACAAATATGTCCATTATTTCTGATTTCCTCAGCTTCTTGACTTCTACACTTTACAGTTCACAGCAGGACATATACTGGTTTTTTGCTTCTTCTAGGAAGTCTTGTTAATAAGTGCTTGTAGATTTTTTTCACAACAAGTATTGAAACAAATCAATCATACTATATCTCGGGATTTGTCAGCCTAACATCCCGGGTGTCTACAGTCAGCTCTGAGGCCCATCATTTAGGAAAAGTGTTTTCTTCAGGAATGTCTCCAGCAGCTCAACAGCCCAATCCTCCCTACAGTAATAATCAATATAATCAAAAAAAACTTCTGTATTTAAATAAGTAAATAATAATCAATCAAGAAACAGCGCCATCCATGCTGTGAGTTGCTGTTAAATCAAATTCTTAAGATATTTCACATTTGTAGTTCAGAAACTGTTATGCTGTATGGTCACACAGATTTTTGACTTCAGCCAACCTGAAATAACATTCTTCATTCTTGTTTTTTTATTCTGATAAATCTTTTACTGATGAAGAATAGAGTAATTCAAGAGCTTCCCTATGTAGTAATACAGATATATATGATATATAGGTATTGATATATTCCAGATAACATGGGACTTTTCCTATACCAGCAAATTCTCCATATACTCCATACTGGTTATTGCTATTACTGTAAGGACTCCCTGCAAGGCCTGATATGAGAACCATAGTAGAACAGAACTGACACATGACAGTAATTTTCTTATATTATTTAGAGTGAGCATTTGTTGGTGGCACTCAGGAATCATGTAACTGACTATGGATTTTAATATGTTTTGTTAGTCTTTATAAAATTACATAAATAGCCATCCTTTTTTCTTTATATTTCTGGTATTTTAAAATACAGCCTTGCTTAACAATTCTAAATATGTCAAAGTACAGAATCTTTGTAAAGCAGAAAACATACAGGTACAGTCAGTGGCAAAAGGCACTTGTCTGCAAAATTCTAGCAGGTATAATATGGAACTAACAGTGAGTGAACTCCATATACTAAGTAAATACATATACAGGTATGGTAACCTGGTTTCCTAAAACTTTTGATTAATTTGGCATTTACGTACAGATGTTCAATTTTGTTCTCGGACTTCCCGAAATCTCAAATCAGTATATTCCAAAATGTAAAAAGTACAATAGAGAGAAAAGCAGACATCAATTCCAGTGCAATGTGACACTGTCCAGTAATAACATACCTAAGTCGTGGGAAAACAACATCCAAGATACATATTTACTACAGAGATGGTGAAATGTTTATCCTTTCATCTGGCCTGCTTATTTTTGATAGAGACAACCCCCATCTTTAAGACAGGATTTTCGAATAAGATTACTCATGTCTGTTTCCAAGAATTACATGTTCTAGTAGAGTTTTTATTCTTTTTAAGAGTTCCTAACACTGGCTTTCCAAGGGGCTTCTGTTTTCTTCCAATAGAATCTGTAAAGAATTATGCATTCATTATTTGTAGGATAATTATTCGTGCTGGTCATCGACACAGGAAAGAATCCCAATGTGCTACACATTGAATGTGAATATCATGAATTGACTTCACCACCATGGCTTACGACTGAGTAAGAAATTTAGCTGTTTCATTAGTTTCAAAATACACAAGGACTGTATACAAAAGGGAGGCTGCTCTCATTTCTGTATTCCTTTCATTATACAGATGGGCTGAGAAAAAATTACTATAGGCTCACTATGGGAAAATATTTTGAAACAAATCAAAATACTCACAACTAAATTCAATACTTTACAATATTAATATTTCTCGTTATTTATCTTAGCAAGAAGGCTTGATGAAGAGTTTAAAATTTGCAAAAATTAAGGTTTTTGTTCCGTAACAGCTAGGTTAGCTGTGAAGCAACACAGACAAAAATCAATAAATCATCCTTTATCAAAGTGTTTTTATGTATGCCTACATGAACTATTCAACATAAAGTATTTTTCCATTTGTTTCCCCTGAGGAAAAAACATATTAGTTCTAAGTTCCTAGCTTTACTATTTCTGGTTTATGACAACATCATAACAACTGGCAGTGCTATCCATTCATTTAGGCACTCAACAAGTGTAGAAGAGCTATTATAAAATTAGTAATCTAATTCATTGCTAACAATCACACAAATAAATATAGTCAATTTTATGCTGATAATAATGTCCTGCCTAGTGAGAAGGGTCACGACGGAAATTTCCACAGCTGGGCACAGCATGCACATCATGCAGCTATTTTGAATTTCATTTATTGATTATCAGATTAAAGTAACCTTATTGTGCCAAATCAGATGATGCCAAGCTAATAATGAATGTCAAGGAAGAGAAGTGATGCCAGCAAATCCTAATGAAGAATCACAGTCAAACATGTTTTTAGTATCCTAGATAGGAACACAAAATACCATGGAAACTATATGAAATGCAATTATTCAGAGCACATTGTTACAGTAAATGCACTTTTAAACCATCACATAAGAGATCTTTCAAAGAAAATGCGGTATTCACTGGAGGAAGAAACAGGATAAATAATTCATCAAAGCATGAACTGAATTGATTTTTTTGTCCTGTGCACTGCATGTTTTGAAGTCCTCTGATAAACATTTTGCTCAGCTGCTGTGCCAAAATAGTCAGAAATGGTTGTAGTCCCTGTCTCTTGGCAGGTAACTCTCTGTTCCTCTTTTCTACTGGAATGACACTGTAGACTTACAGAGCTTCTTATCAGCAGAACATCAAAGACAAAGATTTTGAAACCCAGAGCTCACTGGGCAGATGTCACCGTGCATTATTTGCTTTTTCATCTCTTCATCCGCGTTCACTGCTGTTGTATTCCACAGGACTCTATAACACACACAACAAGATGTGTTACTGAGAGAAGTTTTGGGTTAGTTGATTTAGGCAATTACCACTATGATTCGGATATATGTCTAGCTGTTTAAAGAGTGTAGCACATCACTGAAAGAATCCCCACATGACCTACTTAGGACAGCTTGTCCCATGCTTAAAATAGACGTGTTTTGGATCATGTCTCCACCTAGCCTTCTACCATTTCAGCAATCTTGTTGATGCATTAGAACTATATGTAATAGCTCATGTTAATTCTGAAAGAATGCAAGCTAATTTCAATAGCAGTGGAAAATACTTTTTAATAGAATATTGCTGCTAAGTTATACAGCCATAAAACTATTTCTATACAATGGTGATAACAATTGTCATTAACATGCCACTTGTAGCAACAAATTCTATCACAGCTGCCTTCTTCACTGACTTCCAACATATGGTGTTTCATCATGTTACAATGTGAATGGTCTTTGCAGTAGCAGCTACATTTAAACCTAGAGATAACTATATCTAAGCACAAACCCTGAATCATTGAGAATAAATCCTTCCTTTCCACAAGCTTGATTTTAACATGTTTTTGTGTCTACCAATTTGTCTTGAGATGCTTCCAATAAAGAGTTTGCTAATTCACCACTATAATTTTATGAAGCCGAGATTTTTTCATGAGTATGCATTGCCAACAATAATTATGACAACTCTCTGACCAAATATCAAGCTCGCTTTTGCTCTTAGAATCCACCAAATCTTCTTCTTTTATGTTGATAGCCAGTGAATTCTTACTAATGTGATTATTTTTCTGCTCCAGTGGTTCCAGAACTGTGTCCAGAACTGGACACAGAACTCCAAATGCAGTCTCACCAGGGCTGAGTTGAATGACAAGATTGTTTCCTGTGTATTGAACTGGCAACATTCTTCCTGATGCAGCCCAGGACACCATTGCCCTTCTTGGCCACACGGACACACTGCTGGCTCACGAACAGCTTGTTGTCCATCAGAACCACCAGGTCCTTCTCTGCAGACCTGCTTTCCAGCAGATCAGCCCCAGCCTTTGCTAGTGCATTTAACTGGGTTTATTCCTTTCCAGGCACATAACTTGCAGACTTGCTTTTGTTGAACCCCAGGCAGTCCAGGTCATGCTGACTGCCAACGCAGACATCTGGTGTAGCAGACATCTGGTGTAGCAGACACTGCTTCAAGTTTTGTACCATCAGCAAGTTTGCTGAGGGTACACTCTGTCCCCATTATCCAGGTCATTGGCCTCCTGGGAATACAGCTATATGCTTTCATCTTATCATGATACTCCGAGCTCTGCCACCCAGCCAGTCCTCAAACCACCTCCCTGTCACTCCTCTAACCCACACTTCCCGAGCGCACCTGTGGAATGTTGTGGGAGACAGTGTCCAAAGCCTTGCTGAAGTCAAGGTAGACAACACCCTACTGCTCTCCTCTCATCTATACAGTGTTCTAGCCTAGAAATCTATCAGGTTAGTTGAGCATGTTTTCCTGTTGGTGAATCCACACTGACTACTCCTGATAAACTTCTTTTTCTCCCCGTGTAAATGACATCCAGGATGAGCTGTACCATCACCTTTCCAGGAATGCAGGTGAGACTGACAGGCCTGTAGTTTCCTGGGTTCTCCTTTTTGCCATTTTTGGATACTGGAACGACATTGGCTTTCCTTCACTTTGCAGGCAGCTCTCCTTTTCTCCATTATCTTTAGAAAATGATGGAGAATGGCTTGACAATAACAGCTGACAACTCCCTCAGCACTTGTGGGTGCATCCTATCAGGGCCTGTGGATCTGTGGCTGTCAGGTTTGCCTATATGATCTCCCAACAGATCCTTCTTGATCAAGGGAAAATCTTCCTTTCTCCAGACTCTTTCTTGCCTCCAGGGTCTGGGGTTCCTGAAGGCTGGACTTAGCAGAAAAGGTTGAAGCAAAGAAGGCATTCAGTAACCCACTCTCTCTTTGTCACCAGGGCACCCACCTCATTCAGCACTGGGCCACATTTTCCTGACTCTTTCATTTGCTATTGATGTACTTGAAGAGAACTTGTGGTCACTAACATCCCTTGCCAGATTTAATTCCAAACGGACCTTCGCCTCTTCTGTCACATCCCTGCACAGCCTGAAAACATTCCTATATTTTTCTGAAGTGGCCTGTCTCTTTTTCCACAATTTTTAAAATTACTTCTTCCATTTGAATTTTGCCAGAATCTCCTTGATCATCCATGCAGATTTCCTGTCTTCTTCACTTGATTTCTTGCTCACAAGGGTGCACTGATCTTGAGCTTGGAGAAAATGATTTTTGAATACTCACTGCTTTAGGGTCTCCTACCTTCTAGATCCCTAAGGACTAGACATCTTCCAGACAGATTCTTGAGGAGGTCAAAGTTAGTTCTTCCAAAGTCCAGGATTGTAGTCCTACTTATTACCCTGTTTCTTCCAAGCAGGATCCTGAACTCACCACATCATGATCACTGCAGCCAAGGGTTCCAGCCAAGGGTTCCAGCCTTCATCTCCCCAAGTAGTCCTTCTTTGTATGTTATTTCAAGGTCCAGCAGCACATCTTGTTGGCTTCTACACCACCTGTGTCATATGCTCTGAATGTATATATGTATATATATATGTATATATATATATATATATATATATATATATATATATATATACACATACCCATGGTCTCAAATGTATATTAACATACAGAATGCCTCAAGATAGGAAGAAATTAAGATATAAAACTGATGGCCAAAAAGTCACTGTGAATATGCCAAGCAATATTTAAAATGTTTGGATTCTACTTAAGAATACAATCTAGTCCAGAGACTATTTTCTAGTCTTGTTATCATTCTTTTTTTTTATTTTCAGCTATCTCACAGGTATTGCAGGTGTTTCTAAAGCTTATATTATCCCTTAAAATTATTTTTGTCATTTTTATGCTTGAAATGAATCTGAGACTGACAAAGTCTTTCCCAAAAGGAGTTTTAAATTCAGTTATCGCTTTATGTCAACATCATATATTTGCAGCAATAACAATAATCATTGCCTCAGCAATAAAAGAAGACACACCAAAGACACCAAAGGTTGTACACGTGCAGCAATACCTTTGATGTCACTTTAAAAAACAAACAAACAAAGAAAAAACCCAAACAAACAGACAATAGACTTATTTTGGGGTCAGTGAGTCTTTTTAAAAATCTTTCTTTAGATTCTTTCAATTTTTTTATAATTGTTGTTTGAGTTTCTTAAGAAAGCCTTAAAAAAGTAGATATTACTGGATTAACCCAACATGAAAATAGTGAACATGACGACCTTGATCAGGGGGTCAAAAAGGAGCTACTTCACACGCAAAACACATATTAAAAACAGCTGGTATCTTATCTTGTAAAGCATCCACTTAAAGTCATCAAGCAGTTTTTACCATTACGAATCTGAATGAACGTTATGACTATGTAAAAATGGAGCTTGGTAACTCTCTTACTTTTATCAAGCATTTCGGGATAGGTGAGAAAGGAAAGTTAAACTTTTCCTACGAATTTATAAAAGACAGGTTCCTATTGCTTTATGTCTATCACTGATGTGTATCTAGAGTTACCATATATGAAGTGTATATATTATTTGGAATCAGCAGGATTTTCCTGCACAAGTTCTACTATTCAAAGTAGGTCAAATTTGGTTCTTGCACTTTAAACTCTTTACTTTTATATATAAAAATCAATATTAATTTTAAATCAGGTAAAATAATATTTTAAATTATTTACAAAATAGTGCTGAATATACACATTTCAATTAAAAAAACCTGCCTAAAGGAAAACAACCAGTAAGTAAAGTATTTTCTTCAAAATAATGTAGTTAAGTTAACTGTTAGCCTCAGGTCTCGACCAATATAGTACTAATGATAGGATACTGATTGTCTTTAACAGGCTTTAAATAACCAGCGCAAGACCTTTACCAAACTCAAGTCTTGCAGAGTAATAGGGAGAAAAATGCCTTTTTCTAGCCTGTAGAAAAGAAACAATTCCTTTCTTTAAGGTTCCATATATTTCCAAAAGGGGAAAGAGTGTCAAAGACTTGGATTTATGCAGCCACTAGCCTCTCACCTCTATCTGTTTGCACTCGTACCAACACGTTAAAGGATTTAACTGGCAGCTCCAAATAGCTTTCTAACTGTAGCATTGCTCATTCCTCCCAAATTGGAAAAACAATCCCAGAAAACATGCCTATAGATTTCCCTGAGGAAAAAAGCATAGTTGGGGAAAAGAGAGAAATCAAGGGATTCCTTTGGTTCTTGCCTATTGCTCACAGCTGAGAATCATGTTGAACAAACATTGGGCATTGTTTTTGTTTGGCTTTTTGCTTGTTTGTTTTTAATGGAAGTTCAAATGTGTGCAGTGATCTCTGCCTGGAGCAGCTACTAGTTTGGATTCCTGTCCAATAAAGGATTAGCAATACCTCTAGAGGCGAATGTAACTGAAGTTGCTAGCACGGTCCACGAGGAGGAGAAAAAACTAGATGCAAGCACAAATAAACACTCAAAACAACAGCACGGTTTCTCAATTTTTCTTTTCCTGTCTGTGCAGAGCAGCGTAGCCAGAGAAGCTCAATCTAAAACCATTTCAAGCAGAGCTGTTTCAGAAGAAAGAAAGGCCATCAGAAGGACAGGTCACAGCCACAAATGTAAATTATGTTAGCTCCCTCTCATTTCTGAAAGGTCTCTGTGAAGTTTCTTACCCAAATGTTTCTGTGTCAAGACTTGCTCCTTTCTGGATGGAATCCTACTGCATTTGTGTTTTTAAAAGAATTTAGGATGAAAAGTTTTTGAAACACAAGTTATTTTCTTTCACTGTTTTCCAATCTGATTGTCAATAATAAGTTTTCTGAATAAAAAATCTTCAAGCCAGAACACTTGCAGCAATAATAAAGGTGAGGTGTGCACACATTTGTTACACTCATGCTTTTCGAACTTTGAAACTTTTTCACAGATTTCAGTACCGTGAACAAAACAACTTTATTTTAAAAAATAAAATAAATAAAATAAAATGAAATAAAATAAAATAAAATAATAAAATAAACAAAATAAAATAAAATACAAAATAAAACACACCAAAAAACTCCACACCAGAAGAATTTTTGTTGAAACATTAATTAATCTTTTTTAAAACTAAAAAACTGCAGTAAAGCAAGACCAAAGTGAACCCTCCTACTAAAAGCATTGTACTAACACCAGTGAGTTACAAAATCAATTTCAGAAAATAATTTGAAATAATTTGTTGAAAAGCAGACATGCTCTTATATTGGTACAACGGACAGAGTTATTCTGTCTTCATTAAAAAAAAATAGTGTCTCTACATTCCTAACTCTACCAGTTGCAGTCCACACATAACCTAGAAAAATGCAGCAGTAAAGCAGAAAAAAAGACAAAAAAAAGTTGGGGAATAGCTGAACAGAGAAGCCTGTTTATACACAGATTCTGCCCCTATTCCTTCTCTAACACAACCTGTCTTCCATCTTCATAAAACCTTTAGAGGATTAATTCAAGCAGTACCTACCATGCTACAAAAGTATTCCTCAGCAGACTACACTGTCCTGGAATGATCAGTCCTGCCGGGGAAGCTAATTTTTTTACATATACCTCTGTCCTAAACATCAGAAACTGAGTTGTTCCAGACCACGGAACTCTGTAGTGAACATGTTGCAGGAGATACCTGATCTGCAAGATTTCAACAAAGAAGAGTAAATGTTCCTATGAAGGAAAATGAAAAGCGCATGCCTGTTAGGTTGCTTTGGACACACTATGCCTGAGATACCCACAGCATCCCTCCTCCGCTCCAGGGATGTGCCCAGACTTCATTGATTCTCAAATATTTCAATCTACTGCAGCTATTGACAGATGAACTGATGGGGAACCTAAAGGTCTTCATACTTTCTTCCCTCTACAGAAAACATGAAATCAGTTGCTCATAAACTCATTGCCTTTGGGTGCACAGACTTTGTGTGGGTCATAAAATGGGGAATAATAGGGTTTTTCCTTTTTCTCTGTTACCTCTAGTTATCTAAAAGCAGGCATATATTTCTTACATTCCACCCACACCTGGGGAGGATTTTGGATGTATCCTGCTCTCTGCACTGCCAAAACCCTCTCTTTAAATGTCAGATGGCTTGCTTAGCAGAACAGAACATTAGAAGTTGTGTTTTAGGGCAACTAATAATGCTTGTAATAGAGATCATTGCTAACGTGTAAAATGGCAATTACATTTATGAAATGTATAAAGTTTCAAATATAGTTCAGCACAAAAGACATTGAGAAAGAGAACTTTTATTACTGTGCAGATCTCTAACAGGTCCATCAATTATAATTTTTGAATATTGTTGAGTGATAAATCATCATATATGAGGGAAAATATCCGTGGCATTTTTATCATGAATGATTACACATGAGGAATGCTCTTGAGTTTACCTCCTACCTGTGGTTTCCCACAGGTATGAATTCTGCACTGGAAATTAACCTCTGAGCTAGTTGCTGACACCTTGCTTCACCTTCTTCTCTTGCCTCAGGGAAGAAAAATAACAAAAAAAACCAACTGAATAATGCTGTTTGAGGACAAACTGGTATGTCTCCAGCATAAAGGAGGTCTGAAGTCATTTCCAAGACATGTATACAGCTTCCATTCCTCATATTAGACTGCTTCCTCAGGTGCAACTGGCATAGCACTCACAGCTCCTCAGAACCTGCTCTTTTTGCTTAAATTCAAAGCAACAGAGCCAAGCTACTCTGCATTGCAAAAATAACATCAGCCCACTACAGGACAAGGATGGTCACCTCACATACAGGGGGGACAAGGCAGAGATGTTTAACACATTCTTTGCCTCTGTCTTCAACACAGATAATAGACCACAGGGGTCTCAGTGCCCTCAGCTGGAGGACCATGACTCCAAGAATGATCAACTCCCAGCTGACCCTGAAACTGTGTGGAATCTGCTGCTTCAGCTGGATCCCTACATGTTTATGAGGCCTGATGGGATTAACAAAGAGCTGGCTGATGTCATTGCAAAACCTCTCTCAATGACTTTTGAGTGGTCTTAGGAATCCAGAGAGGTCTCAGCTGACTGGAAGCCAGCAAATGTTGTCCCAGTTTTCAAGCGGGGAGAGGAGGAGCCCAGAAACTACAGGCCTGTCAGTCTCATTTCAGCGCCTGGTACAATTACAGAGAAGATTATTCTGGAGGTACTGAAAAACACCTGAAAGACAACGCAGTCATCAGTCACAGCCAGCAGAGCTTCATGAGAGGAAAGTCCTGCTTATCAACCTGGTTTCCTTTCATGACAAGGTAACCCATCCAGCTGATCAAGGGAAGCAGTAAAGTTTTTGATACTGTCTCTCACAGGATCCTTCTGGACCTAATGTCCAGCCCACAGCTGGATAACTCCATCATGGGATGGGTGAGCAACTGGCTCACGGGTCGGGCACAAAGGGTTATAGTGAATGGGGTGACATCAGACTGGGGACCTGTCACTGGTGGGGTTCCACACAGCCCCATCCTCGACCCTCTGCTCTTCAACATCTTCATAATTAACCTAGATACAGGACTGGAAGGGATACTGAGCACGTTCACAGATGATACGAAACTGGGAGGAGCTGTCGACTCCCTTGAGGGCGGGGAGGCCCTCCAGAGGGACCATGACAAGTCAGGGGTCTGGGAAATAACCAACCATGCAAAGTTCAACAGGGGAAAGTACTGGATTGCTGGATTCTGCATCTGGAATGGGGCAACCCTGGATGTATGGACAGACTGGAGAATGAGATGCTGGAAAGCAGTGCCATGGAAAGGGACCTGGGGGTCCTGGCAAGTTGAATATGAGTCAGCAGTGCCCTGGCAGCCAGGAGGGCCAACCCTGTCCTGAGGTGCATCAGGCACAGCGTCGCCAGCCGGGTGAGGGAGAGGATTGTCCCGCTCTGCTCTGCACTGGGACAGCCTCAGCTCGAGTGTTGGGGGCACTTTTGGGTGCCACAATATAAAATAAACATTAAGCCATTAGAGAGGGTCAACAAAGATGATGAAGAGTCTGGAGGTGAAGCCGTATGAAGGGGGGCTGAGGTCATGTAGTCTGTTCAGCCTGAAGAGGTGACTGAGGACAGACTTCAATGCAGTTACAATTTCCTCACGAGGTGCAGAGGAGGGGCAGACAGTGATCTCTTCTCTGTTGTGCCCAGTGACAGGACCAGAGGGAATGGCCTGAAGTTGTCTTGGGGGGAGGTTTAGGCTGTATATTAGGAAAAGGTTTTTCACCCTCAAGGTGTTTGTGCACTGGAACAGGATCCCCAGGGAAGTGGTCACAGCACCAGCCTGACAGAGTTCAGGAAGGACTTGGGCAATACTCCCAGGCACATGGTGTGATCCTTGGGAATGGTGCTGTGCAGGACCGGGAGTTGGACTCGATGGTCCTTGAGGGTCTCTTCCAGCTCATCTTATTCTGTGATTTTGTGATTCTGCATTTTACCTGGAAAGGTTAGAATCTTGATTTAGCCAAAAATTATGAAAGTGGAAAATTGTTTAGAAATCTTTTCTTGCTTCCACTTATATCTTTCTTCTACTTGATATACTGGGAATATCTATAAACAACCAGTAATGAATCCATCAAGAAAGTAATGCACCCAGTAGTTCTTTTCATCCTCAGGACAGAATTCAAAATAGGGTCTCTATTACCAGACTTTACTACCTGACTAGGCCATTTCGCAGTCTTGAAAAGAACCTTAACACTTACACATTAAAGCTAGATGGTGGTTTTTAGTGTCCGAAATTCACTCACAGAAGAGATCAGCATTCTTGTACACCTCTGCCACCAGCAACTGAGGCATTTGGACAAGCACAGACGATCAGAGAAACTTCATTTACTGCTTCCTTTGAAAACAGACTTTCCCTCTCGCATTGCACACAGCTGTTGCTGTATTTCAGATTCACTGTCTGACTAGAAACGATCCTCCGGTTTTACACGACACATTAATCCCAGAAAGAACTTGTGCCATTGCAGGGCATATTCAGTGAGTTGTCTTGGGCAGGCTCTGAAGTCAGAGCAGCGATGACCTTACCCCACCTTCTGTGTGCACAAACTGCCACTCTCCGAAGCATTCTGCAAATACAGAAGAGCCTCCACCAAAAGTGGGTAACCAGGAGAACTGTACCCTGCCCCTGTCCAGGGGGAGCATGCTGGAACCATTCCAGAGACAGTGTAATGCATACAAAAAATGACTCCAGTCTTTCCAGGAAAGCATTTCCCAGGTTTCTTGAACACTTACCACATTGTTTCCATCTGTTTGGCAGAATACGTGCAAACATTGTACTCTCATTAGGTAACCTGTTTTTCTCATATTTCCTGAAATTAAAATTCTAATCATTTTTTCCAGACTAGAATCTGAAGGCAGTTACACAAACATTAAAGCACTTTTGAGGAAACTAGGAATTTCCAGCTGCGGGGGGTGGAAGGGGAGAGTGGAATGTAGAGTTTTTCCCATGACATCAGAATACCTGGGGGTAAAAAAAAAATTACTCCATTACCCCAATACAAATTAAAAACAGAAATTGCCTGCTCAGGTGATCAGGAAAAGGATACCATGCTTAGCTCCCATTTTAGAGTTTCATCTAAAACTTGGATTTGAGCAGCCTTAGTACAGGCAATGCCTGCTTTTATTAAATGTTTTCATCTGTTGTCAAAACAGAATTTGAGATGTCAGTGCTTCAGAATGACTAAAACACATGAAAGCCAGAGCAGATTTGTCAGGCAGAAAAGCAAATTACTCTTTTTGGAAGGTGTACAAACCGACTTTATGTGCATACACACACACACACACACATATATATATACATGTAAAGTGTTTTATATATATTCATGATTCTGTCTATCTATCTATAATTGCAAGTCCTTGTCATTTTGTTCTGAATTTAATAGACATAAAGGCAGAATTTTGAAAGGTAAGCAACATACAGCACTACTTAAGCGAAGATACTTTTACTGAAGAGAAACAGCAAAGTTCTTTCTAGTCTCAGAGCTGCTGCCAGTGCCATATGGGAATCCTTACTGTCCTGAGCATCCTCAATTAAAGAGTGCATTGAAATAATAAGTAACAGCTGCATGGGAGGTGAATCAGGAAGTCAGAGAGGAAGTTTTTAATCTTTTCTGGAAGTGCTGACTTCACCAGAGAAGGCTAAAGCAGTGGTCCTAGATGCTGAGAGGGCTGCAGTGAGAGAATACTTGCTCTTGTAATTAAGGAGGTGTAGCAGAGGGAATCTTTCTATCATCCCCCAATGGAGGAACATTGCCTTTGAAAGACATATGTTTGCCAGGAGCCAGGGCTCCAGCAGTACAAAAACTTTCCTTTCCCAGCATGGCTCCGCATCAAGAGCATCATAATTGAGTACTCACAGTATTAAAAGGCAAGAAAAAGGTTCCTCTGGGATCTGATCCAAAGCACACTGATGTTAATGGAAAAAATCCCACTGATTCCAAAGAGATTATGGTCAGACAACAGTGTACTTAGACAAAATTAAAACAAAAAAAATTCTTTAGCTGTGGAATTGGCTATTTTCAAGAACAAAAGACAGGTCAGGGAATTATGCAAGGCTGAATCAGTGTATAAATTACCTTCTCAGTCCAGAGATAATAACAATAATAGAATGGTTTAGTTTTCTAGTGTTTATGTTTTCCTAGTGTTTATGTTCATCCAGATACAAGCTAATGGAAAAAATAGCAAAGTCTTGTAACAGTGATCTCTTTAGTTGATAAGAGAACCGTCAAGTGACTTAAAAGCACAGAACTCTTGTCGAGGTAAGTAGAGAATCTCTCATGGGGCAAAGGGTGGGAAACAGAAAAGGACTGTTGATGTATAGACACAAAAATGAGAGGTCAATGAGTATATAGGAAGATGAGAGTAGATAAGTTTTTATTAGAGAAACAAAAAAAGGCATCAGAAAGAAAATTCTACAGAGATAAAAGTCCATTTGACATGCTTAGAGGAAAAAAAGTAAAGATATCATGGAATTTTTCCTCACATATACTTACGCCATATAGGAGAGGAAAAAGGACAGAAAACAATGTAGGCTGAAGCAGCTGCTCAGCACTATGATCAGAGCAGTGAGATCACTGAAGCTGGCAAAACACTTAGCAGGGAAAACACCTCTAGATGAGATGCTACAGGTAAGATTATACAAAGGTTTTGTAACACCAAAGCAAAACTTCTGGTGATATATGAGAAGATGGGATGAGCCATTATACTCAAAGCTGGTTTTAGACTCACTCATACTAAAAGGAGAAATTACCAGAAGTTACTGTCAAAGGTTTGTTGTGAAATGAGATGGCATATTGCTTTATTATAGTAATTAATTAGCTATCTAAAACTTTTTCTTCCTGAAATACTAAGGGCACAAGACTGAACCTTGAGTCAAACCTGGTGACATAGCTTTCGGAACTGAACACCATGATTGGGTCTATTCTAAGTTGTTTAGGTATATGTCTTGAAATACACAATATTTTCACCTATTCTTGATGGTTTTGGGGGATTTTTTAGTGGGTAAGGGTTTCATCACTCAGCTTTACTTAACAGTAGTGCGAGAATGCAGCTAGCGATATTTCAGAAGGATTTCCTGAGGTGGTGTCAAAGCTTCATACCTTTACAGATAGGAAGCAGGAGACTGACCTGTCAGCAGAAAGTAAGCTAGATCTAAGCCTGTGTAGCATCTCAGTTCCTAAGATCCATGAGCTCGATCTGCAATAACTACACCCACCAACCCACCAACACAACTCTGACAAATGCAAACAAGAGATCCCTCCACACTTAATTTCCCATCTAGCACTCAGAAAGGAAGCTATCATTAAATCACAGTTAATGGGCCACTGCAGATCTGTCTGATAATACAGTCTTTACAGAAGCTTTCTGGTTTCTGAATGGTAAAAGGGGATGAAGAAGGATTAAATTCCATATATTGCATTCAAGACTATTTTACACTTCTGTGAGCTGAGAATTTTTTTAGGTAGCAAGCCGCAAACTCGTGATTGACCACTGCTTTTGCAAAGTGAAAGAAAATTTTTTGTAGAAGGCTACAGAGTCGGAACTGATGCCCAAATGGAGCTGACTACCAAGAGGCACAGAGTAATGCTAGGATGTATTCATTCTCATTTTTCCTTTCATAGTGTTCTCTCTCGGTCTCCTTGAAACTTACCTGTACGTAATCACTTTTTGTTTTTGAGCTATTATCACAATTCTGTTGTGAAACTTAGCATACAGGTAGTCCCTTAGTACAGGCCAAATTTATTCCCCTTACACTAACCCTTGCCTACTTGTCATCGTCAAAGAATGGCGTAGAAAGAGTGCTATAGTAAACGAATGCAAAATTTATGTGGCTAAGCTACACAGCATTTATCAAAGTGCACACAAGCTGTTTCCTGGCAGGTTAGCCACTGTATGCACACTACAGCTGTGCCACAGTATCATGTTTGCATATTCCTCCCTTTGCTGAAGAAAAACAATAAAACTATCATATTTCACTTTTTAGAAACAGTCATTTCTTATTAAGACTCCAATGGTGACAGTGATTCCCAGAAAGTTTAGTGGATCCATAACTGAATGGACAGTGGACTCTCTTAAAAGGAAGACTATTGCATACTGAACCATCTCTTTTGCACCTTCCTTCCAGGTGAACTGCAAGTAGCAGGATGCATTGCAATTGTCCAAAATGAAGGTGAAAAATATGTGAATGACCATTGCCAGACCTGCATCCAAACGATGATTGCAGCTAAGAGAGGGAAGCTGATATTTTGGTTACTTCTGTGTCCTGCGAATAGAATTTTAATAATCTTCATGTATGTTTATAGCACCTTCTCTCTTTTAATTTATAAGGAAGTGCTGATGCTCCCAGAAACGTCACTCAAATGTAGACCGCCTTAATAATTATGGGCCTTCCTTTTGGAAAACTAGAAACAGCATGAGACCAGATAATCACTTGTGGATGAAGGATGGGAAAATCAGCATGTGTATATTTCTTCTGGGAGATGGTAGCGCTTGCTTGAGTTCTTACACAGTTTTGTAGCACATCTTCAAGATTTTCTGGACAAAGGGGCAGATCAGAGCTCCAGCAGAAGAGGAGTTTTCTAAACAATAAGTAGGTGAAAAAATCATTAATAAACATGCTTTTGCATCACAGGTAATTATAATAAGAGTTTTCACTGTTAGTCTCTGAGGGGTTTTATTGTGTGGATGGGAAAGACAGAAACCTTAAGGATTTTTATACATGCAAATCACAAAGGAACGTAATTTATTCTAGTGCAATTACTAAATGGTCTCCTTGTTTGATTTGAAGCTTACCCTTAAAGGGCTCTTCCTCTTCTATCAAGACAGAGCACAGAGATTTAGTCCAGAAGCAACATATCTTTTTTCATGGAAGTTTGATTTCCTCCTGTGAGAAGTCTCTCCCATGTCCAAGAGAGCAAAGTGGAGAAAACAACTTGTTCCAACTTAAACACAAACACCATTCCAGAGACATTGCAACAGCAGCTTGTACTTAAGTCATATCTACCCTTCAAATCTCCTCTTCAAAATCTTTAGAAAAGGTAATTATTTGAACAATATTACCTTAACAAATCCAATCTTTAATATCTTCCTTTATCTGCATTCTTATTCTTACATTACCCCTGTATTTAACTTCTGGCTCCAAGTTCGTAATTTATTTATGCATTCTGAGAAAAAGTTTATCTCATTCTAAAACTGACCCATTGAAAATACTAAACATATTATTTTTATTATTCTTCATGATGGCTTAGACAGGCAGAATATGTACAATTTTAAAGTTTCTTTCTATTATTTATAGAGTGTATGAAAACAAATCCTCAGCCTTTATTAGTTCTGTTATGTTCATTAAGTTTTCCAACATTTGGTTTTTTATAAAAGTAATATTCCTCACTTTAAAAGAAGTCTTAAGCAAAAACTAAGGATCTGTATGGAAAGAGTGGTGAAAGTTTGAGGTGATGGATCATATATCACCTGTTTAAATAAAATAGAGAGCATATGTACCAAGATTTTATTAACGCCCTTACACAATATTCCACAAACCTCTATTTTTTCTCCTTAAACAAACCAAACACACCAAAAGAGACATCTCAATACTATATTTACGCTGTGAAGCATACTCAGCGTGACTAGGTAGAGCCACTACAGAATTTCCCTAATGACTGAGATCTCAAAATTCACAGTTGCAACTGACACTAATTGGGGCCCTCACTGGCCGCCTGAACAAAGACACCATGGCTTAGTCAAACATAGCTACTAATCCTTATCCTGGAGGAAGTCTCTCTGGGTCAGTGCTGCTATATACCATTTGAACTGCATGGACAGGCTTGTTTTATAAGGCATGTCCAGTGCCTGCTTTACATCTGTACTTTCAGCATGTTTTTGTCTTTCACTTGCTTTTCAAAGAGAATCTGTTTACCACACTGAAAATATAGGTGTGCCCTAATCACTGAAATTGTACAGAAAGAAGAAGAGAATGGGAATTTTGATAGTACAGCATCTGGAAAAATTGTATCATATTGTGTATATCCTAAAAGGGAAACAAATACTCTGATGTAAATAAGAAGAAGACAAAGAGTAGATTAGTGTGGTGCAATAAATCATAGATGACAGACAACCATGGGAAGAAAATTCTTCACTGGCTGTTTGGGAGATACCAGTCAAGTTACTGAAGTCTGATTCAGTCAAATGATCTGCAAACCCCTGTTATCATTTAAGTCCCTGTAACCGTAATTTAGGACGGAACAGATCAGGAGCAAGGATGCAAATTATGTTCTCTTTCAAACACTGGGATGCCACCCACAAGTGATTGCACAATTCTGTCAGTAAAATGCTTTAATCTAATTCAGAGCATCTTTGTGTGTGTTTTTCCCCTTCTTTTAAATCCAGGTAAAGAGAACAATCTTAAGAAACATTATCCTCCTGTTAAATACAGCCTACTAAAATAAATCAGTTTGAGAGAGTTGGAAGAATATAATCTGGGTTTTGCGAAGTCGTAGTGAGATCAGATGTTGTTTGAGATATATCAACACAGACTCTACAAAATTAAGCCCACCTCTGATAAACAAGAGCTGTAAGGTTTGCCTCCTAAGATTCCAGAGTCTCATTCACCAGCTAGAGAGGGAATGTTGCTGTGGACCATCTCTCTGGGTCGGTGCAAAACCCCACATCACCTTCAAATGAGTCCACCATTTCTTATCCTACAGCCAAGTCTCATGTTTCAAGGGCAACCTAAATTTCTGTGCCCAAGTTTAAAGCAATTGATAAAACATTTACTTAATACAGTGAGAAATGTGATAATAAGTCCATTCTGCTTCTCATTATCTAAAAATATTTAATGATGGCATCCCAATTATCTTAGATATGCAATGGATTCTACAAGGAATTTTAAATAATTGCTTTTGCAGTTTTTCTTTATCTCCACTAACCCCTTGTATTATAGTTCATTTAAGCTTAATTTCTCTTAAGATATTTATGAAAAAGTTAAAAGAATTTTTTTTATTAGACAGCTTTCAAATACATTAAACTTCCATAGTTATCACATATCTTTTAGTAAAAAAAATGTTGCATCTGTAAATAATGTGTATTCTTATTCTTCTCAGGTTTTAGGACAGAGTTTCTGTATTCTTGATTTGTGTTTTTTCTTTTTTGTTTTCTTTTTTTTCTCTTTCTTCTCCCTTTTCTCTTTTTTTTTTAATTTTTTTTTGTTTTTGGTGGGGGTTATTTTGTTTTGTTTTTTGGGGGCTTCTGGGGTTGGGAGTTTTGGGGTTTTTTTCTTTTTTTCTTTCTTTTTAGAAAAAAAAAAAAAACAACACTTGCTCCATCTAGTGGCAGTTTCTTAAGAGAGAAATAAAAAAACCCACAAACACTCACAAATGTGTATAAAATGCATACAGAAAAAAAAAATCTCATCTCAAAATCAGGAATATTTCCACTCAAATAATTTGGCTTGTTCCAGAGCTTTTCCATTTAACAACACTTTTACACAGAAAGAAGTAAAAGGCATATGAGAACGGTTTATCCTTACCATGAAATATAAACTATCTAGCGGTAAAAATCCACTGTAGCTTCTTGTGTATCATGAAATACGTGAAAGCAAATACTTCATTTTTTAACTCTACAAAGACTTACTGCAACTATCTTTAATGTGCTGATTATTATCTTTTAGTAATAAATTCCATTAACAAAATGCTTTACCTTGCTGACCGTCCAGCTCTACTTGGTGGTGCATTTATTGCTGGTGTCTATGTAGCTGGGTCTGTTACCTGATAGATTTGTTTCAGGTACACAAGGGAGAGGTTATTCTTAAACTAATTATACTGACTGCATGATGAGAAAAACCTCTTCTGGCCCAGCTTTGTCTCACAACAAGCGCTTGATAAGCAGCTGCGAGCAGCTGCGAGAAGATCTGTAAATTATTTTTTGATGGTAATAACTGAAGCGCTAATGGCTGGAGATTACTGTTTCAGCAAATTTTTTTAAAGTAATTTCCATATTAGTTACAAGATGTATTTTTCCCCATGTGATAAAAGCAGTCATTCTTATAAAAATATCTGATCCTCAGAGCAGAGTTGATTTTTCTTTAATATTTTCTGTCACAGCATGCCTTGAAGAAACACAGGATTCAGATTAGCATATCCATACCCCTATTGCTTCATTTATATCCTCTCATTTCTCTGCTTGAAAACATGGGGAAGTATTGCCTACAATTCTGAACTCAAAATCAGGCATTCCATTACATATATTATGGCAAATTGGATTAGTCACTAAATTTCTCCATATCTGTTTTCCCATCTCTAATACGTATTAGTCATTGTAGAAATTAATTTTTGAACAACAATTGAAACTGACTGATATCTCCTGTAGTTTTCCTAAAGGAACTCAGGAGGCAAGCTTAACTAACTCAAAAGTTTTAAAAAATTGAGAAAAGCTAAATACTTCACATAAAATGGGTTTTTATTTAAGCTGGTTTCAAATAATGCCATTTTAATTGGATTTGTTCATAGAATAAATTATGTGAAGACTACTCAGACGAACAAATAGACGACTAAGGAAGGTGGCCATAGAATATCATTAAAAATATACTGTTTTAAAGGCACATTCATGCCCTTCCCTGACCTCTCCTTTCCACACAGGAAAGCAAAATGTGCCGTTCTGTTTTCACACTATGCCATGGGCATCAAGTTAAGCAGACGAGAACTCCAAACATGCACTGCAGTGGATGTCTGACCAATCTGCTCAGTTCAGGTGACTGCCATTTTTTCTGCAATTAGAAAATACTTAACTGCTGTTTGCCAGGTGCCAATCCTAACAATTGTTGGTACAACATTCTGCCTCACTGAATACTGTGACACTTGTTAAAGTGAATGATTTAAAAGTTTAGCTAACTATTTAATCCAGCTTTAGTTACTCTGAGCACATTCAGCCAAAACTGTTGTGCTTGATTGCCTTGGGGATGTCACACTTAGTGTATGTTCACAGAATTACTAGAAATTAAAGCCTCCTGTAATCACTACAGGCAATAAGAGTTCTTCATTTACCATCTGTAACCACTGGCAATTTGTCTACAAACCCTCATACTTTCTGTTTTGTTAGGTAACTGAATAATTCAGAAACACAAACATCACAAAAAGAGAAATAACAGTCAGATATTGTAACCAGTACTATTCTTCAAGTTTCCAGCTAAAATAAAAAAAAAAATAGTGTTAGGCTTGACACCATTTCTTCTTCTTCTTTCTTGATGGCAGAAAAGGAAGGTTTAAGGTGGAAAAAATTATATTTTAAATCAAAACAATGAAAATAAGAAAACAGAAAAGCTGGGTATAGAAGAATCTATTTTCCAATTACAAAATGGTTTGAATTAAGATATTCCCTTCACCTCATGGTCAGAAGATTTGGGATTTAGTTTCCCATGGCTATAAGATGGGAGAATGTCCCAAACAGCCGGCTACCATGTGGTCTGTGCTGGAGCTTGCAAATCTATTCATTAGTGAAAAAGCTGCAAGCTGAACATCCTGCCTGTAAATAAAATAGGGAATGGGTACAAGCAGGCAAACTCGTTTCCTTCCATCAAAATTCATATTTTGACACAGAAAACATTTGAGAGGGACAAGAAGAGTCACCTCACAAAAATGTTGCATGATTCGGGACAGTCTTCTAAGATGCAGTTTTGGATACACATATGTGTACTGAGCAGAAGATACACAGACAACTCTAAGGAAATGGAGACAGTGTCCTTCTCAAATGTCTATCAGTCATCTCCAGTATTAATTCCAGTCCCAATATCTATCAAATACACTGGGTTATGTTAGGGGATAGCACTGCTGGGAGGGTGGGGGTGGGGGAGGTGGATTTTTAAATTCCAAATGTCTTCAAACTGGCTGAAAAGCAAGCCTTTGGCAAACAAGCAGTTTGCCTTTTTAGGATTGATATTATAAAGATTTGATGCCAACAGTTGAGCATTCTGTTGGTTTGAAAGGCACTTAACAGAAGCATTTTTAATTGTTCAGTGACATGGTATTCAAAGGACTCTTTGGGAGATGCTAGTGACCTCTACCTCAGGGAAAAGGATTTAATTGCTGAAATAACTGCATGTAGGTCTGTTTTCCTTCCCAACTCTGTTTTCAAACAACAGAGAGAATGTGTTTGTGAACTGCAAATGATCCAAACAGAAGAAATTAATGGGTTAGGGGCACTAAAGAGCATAAGAACTTGTGTAGGTGCATGCCAAAAAATGGGATAATGAAACATTTCCACAATTACTGCTTTTGGCATCTATTTTTATTCTGGGGTTTTTACTTACCTCAGTAAAGCAAGTTAAGAAAAATGTCAATTTTACCTACGATAAATTAAAACTTACTTTATCTGACATTTAGGTTACACTGGTTATTACAACTATTCTCCCAGATGATAACGGAGATAAAATGCACTTTATCCTCAATCATTATTAGATTTACCTTAGATTCACCCTCCTCCAGATCTTTATGAGCACATTTTATATGAAGTTAAACAATGCCAAAATCATTCTAATGGTTCACCATTTCTGTGTCTAGTAGCCCAATTAGTCACCACTTACACTGGAATGTTTTGAGTGGATTAATTGATCAGGCCAAACTGAAAAGGACTCAGCTGTTGCGAGAAGTGAAAGCAGTAGGGATACTGCAGTCTTGCAAATTGAATAGATGATTACTCATTAGGTCTGTAAGGAGACAAATGTTCTCTTGCATTCATCTCAAGGAAGTACATCATATTCCCATATCTAACCCCAGCTGGCACCAAATTCAATACAATTCTACTTTGCAGTGCTTCGTACCAGAGAATGCAAAGGGGTTTTGTGTGCAAGAGATATATCTGAAGCCATTTTTAAAAAAGGAAAATGTTGTCACTGAGAGAATTAAGGCCATAGTCTGTTCCTGTCTGTCAGATGAATCTCCTAGAGAACCTTTTCTTCGGGCAAGAGTGGCAATTGTCCTTTAAATTCCCAGTTATCTAAAGCTGTGCACAGTCTTCCCACTAAATTCCAACCTACACTTCACTGTATTCCCATACCCACAAAAGAGAAAGTGAAAAGTTTATTTATAACCCTACTTACTATCTCTTTTGCTTCAGGATGTATGAATACAATTACTCGGTCCTTGAATGAAAAAGTAATTTCTACCTTTCTTTCAATTACGAGACTTGCAGCTTCTAAATCCAGCTGTCTGGAAAATGGCTGTCTTAATTTCCCACGTGCATGTCAGCAAATTTCTTCATGCACAAAGGCAGACTTCCCCTTCTCAATTCAGGATGCAACTTTCAATTACCTTCTCATGGCTTCCAGCTACAATCTGGGTTTTCCGACTGCACATAACCCCTGACCTGTTGTGATAAGAATCACTCTTGTCTCAGAAAATGACAGTCTCTCATTATCACTATATTTTTAAACTTCTTTTTTACACCTCGTCTCCCCTTTGCTATATTTGTGGATATCTTTCGTATTCTGGCCTCATGGGTGAAAGATGTCATTTGTTTGCTGAACAGACTTTTTCTGCCATGTATCTGCAATTCACACTGCATTACCAACTTGTCTGTTTCTTTACACATACACTTTGACAACTTGAATGCATTATCCTACATTTTAATTTTGAGCATCTTAAAGCATTAAGAATTTCACAATGATTTTTCTGCTACAAAAAAAAGATAATACTAAAAGATTCTTTAATGTATCTTCTTTCTCTCTTTTTAAAATTACATTTGACAGATGACTGGCATAAGATCCCTGGCTATATTAAAAGAAAGCAAGTTTCCTGGGTGGCTTCTCCAGCAGCTCAACAGTGCCAGCAATGACGCAAGAGAAACTGGAGATCACCATTAATCTCTAAGTTACCATACATCTGGACAGAATCAGCATAAATAGTAATTATCTTAACCTGTCAGAAGAGAGGTAGAGACCAAAGTGTCTTTGACATGTGTTACCAGTTATATCACAAACCTCATGGATGTGCCGGAAACTGTCATTACCAGAGATCTATTTCCACACTGGATGGGTTAAAGACAAACATAAGGACAAACATTTAAAGAAACATCTCTCAAACATTCTGTAGTGAAATACTTGGATGCTGAGGCTAAATTTTGCCTTAATCAAGATGTTTTCAAACTAAAGGAGAACCGTCTTTAACTGGAGACAGGATAGAAGGGGGTTTTTCGTGCTGGTCTCTTTCCCACCCCATGAGCCACCACTGCGCACCAATGAGACTCAGAAAATTTACTCAGAAAATTGTGAAGAAAATTTGTACAGGCACAGCCGGACACACAGACACACGCACTCACCTGCCGTCTTGATATCAACAAGAGTCCAGAATCTTCCAGAAAGAACACTGAGCCTGTCCAAACCCCTCACAGAGGATGTACTGGTGAATTTACTGAAGGAACCAGGAAAATCAATTTTCCACACATACGTGGGCCCCTACCCCTGACAGTGCAGGACTGCATATCATGACTACAGGCCATGATCACATATGCATCACTGGAGCCATGGGTAGTGAGATCGATCGATCGATCGATCTATCTATCTATCTATCTATCTATCTATCTATCTATCTATCTATCTATCTATCTATCTATCCATCTCTTCTCCTATCCCTTTATGTTTACTTTTCGCTTTCCAATTTTCCTCTCATAGGATGATCATAAACTCCAGAATAGCTATAGGCCCCTTTTCCAATCCCTTACAGTTTTATTCCAGTTAGATTTCAAAGCAGTTTCTCAAATAAAATTCATTTTAATATCATTTATTTAGTGTCATTTCTTTTAACCCACCCCAAAGAGAACTTGGTTGGCCTCCCTCAGAGGTGGGTCACAACCCTTTCCCTTGGATCTTTTGTATATATTAACAGACATTAGCACGAGAAAAAGACAGGTGAAACAAAATATTCAGATTTCAGAATGATGTCTGGTCTAAGTTTCATACAAGACGTATAAAAATATACAGCCCCTTGCTTGTGAGATGAAATATTTTGTTATCATCCATCAAACAAGACAAAAGAAGGGAATAAGCTGTCAATTTTTTAAATGGTAGAAGTTTAACAGTGTGCTGTCATCGCAGCTTATATGAGGTCCCATGCTTTTGAGGGGTATGGAAATAGAGACACATGAGATTTCTTTGAAACTATGGGTAAGAAAGAACAATTTGGATTGATCTCAAAAAGATGCCATGAGGAACTCCAGGGACAGCCTTTACACAGGTTAGGTGAAAGTTAAATACAATGTCAGCCTATATGGAGTAACACTGTGATAAAACACATTATGCTCTTATATTGAAATCAATGGCTTACAAAGTCATTTTAAAGAAATACTTTTAAAACATGGCCTGTAATTAGCTGTTGAATGCTAATGACTCAGCAGGTTGCAAAGTACAAGAATTTAAGTGTTAATGAAATGAGTGAAAAGAGATTATACATTAATTTGAACATCACAAATAACCAGTGCCATAAATGCAGGCCTTTTGCCAAGCACTAGCTTGCAGTAAACGAGGATTAGTCAGCTTGGAGGGTTTCTTATTAAATTATATAAGTAACGGTGGGTAAAGCTACAACCACCCAACACAGGATGTTTCACAGTGTGAGAATTGCACTACAGAGTGTGTAATGTACCTCTTCCCTGCTGAATGACAGAGTTAAAGGGGCTACAGCGTAAAAGAGAAGTATTTTACACAGGAGCAAAATGAACACAATATATTACTTTGCACAAATCAATTTTTCCACATATTATTAAATTCCCAGGTCATATCTCTCAGTCCTACAAACATGCCTGCCTGTTGGTGGTCAAGGCAAGGTTGCTTTTCTTTCTTGATTGCCCAGACACATCATTTTGACCCTTCTGCTCTTCCAGCTCCACCTGTTGTTGTCATTGGATTCCCTTTCACAGAAACCATCTTGGTGTTTCAGTTCAGGAGTACAGCCGTCCAGAGTACCCACTGGAATCCCAATTTATAATTTACAATATTTTTTCCTTAAAAATATACAAACACAGACACAGAAGAGCATACTCTGAAACAACTGCCTCTCAAGAACTTCATTTTCACACGTTTTATTTCATTTCAAGTCTTCTCAGTTAAGGAAACTGGGTAGACAAGGCAGTTTTCTAACATAATTAAAAAAAAAATTACTCGGTGTTTTCACAAAATGCACCTTTGCTGTATTTAACAGCAAAATCCTACCCAGGATCTCAAATCATAAAGCATCTAGAAACAGCAGCTAACAATAACAAATGGTTACAGCTGCAATATTTCTACCTTACACTCAGGCTCCACCAAGAAAAATAACTTGTATTTCTGTTAAATATTGTTAAGAGAAGTTCTAACATCATCTCACTTCTGTCTGCATTTGTCCCTGCTCCCAACTTCTCAGCATGGCTGCTGATATCCCAAGAACCAAGGCAGAATGTGAGTCAAGCCTGCAAGATGAGGGCTCTAAGCAGAGGCTGACCTTTCCCAAGAGACGGAGCACAAACTAATTTCTATTTTCGGATGTTTCCAAAGCACGGGCCTTTGCAACAAAAGGCACAGAAGTGATCAAGCCTTTCCTGTGAGAGGCATTTGACAGAATCCCTGAATGAGCATGCTTATTCAGCTGTTGACAAAAAAATATCTCATATATCCGTGCCTCTGCATACTCTTCAAGTCAGGGAACAGTTTAAAGCAAAATTTATGTCATATCATGTTTTCCAATGGGACAACATATATTGCAAAACAGCTTCCACTTCTTTAGTCTGTCATAGAACAAAAACTTAGCCACATTCAAATATTTAATTTATGATATTCAGTTGAAGTAGAATTTCTACAGAACAAAAATAATCTTGTTTTTTTTGTTAAATACTGATAATGCATTTCAGTGCCGAAGTACAGGTCAGGTATTGAGTACAAACTATACATTTCTAGCATGCCTGAAAACATGTCAAATATATATCCCTAATTTTAATGACAACAGAAAATGTAACGTGTGGATTTCTGCTGCTTGTCTCAATTTTTGACAACTGTTGTTAATTAGAGATTATCAG
Source organism: Cnemophilus loriae (assembly GCA_013397755.1). NCBI lineage: Eukaryota > Metazoa > Chordata > Aves > Passeriformes > Corvidae > Cnemophilus > Cnemophilus loriae. The sequence continues at coordinate 543,022 of VZTF01009444.1, forward strand.
ATTACAGTAGGGTGTGAAATTTGTCCCTAATGTTTCCCGAGAGCTACATATAGCACAAAAGTAGAAACAAACATATATCAGAGCTACTACAGTATTAAGTGTTAATTGGATTTTCTGTCACAGCAACAAATATTTATTGGCCAAGATTCATGTTAAATGTGGGAAGGGGAAGGGAAATGGAAACAGGAAGGAAAGGGGAAGGAAAAGGTGAAGGGAAGATGCTGAAACCCAAACAAACATGCATTCCTCTGCCATTTTGAAAGTCAAGGAAGTTCAAGTGATTTTCACATAAACTACACACTTCGACTAAAAGTTTAAAAAAAAAAAATTAGAGCGCAGAACATTTTACGACCCTGATTTATACCACCCTAATAGAATTACAACTAATATTGAGATGGTCAGCAAACTGTTTTTCACATTCAGAGCTGCACTTGAACCGTAACAGACAATGTTTATAAGGACAAAGATTAGGCATATATCCAAGCTTAATACTTCATAATTGTAGCTCTCTTGTCTCTTACTGGTGTCATGGGTTGACAGGTTCCTAGGTGAATTTCACCCTGCTAGGTCCTTTGGACGTGGCAGGGTGTCGTGGGCCAATGACATTTAAGGTACGCCCTCTGCGAGATACAGTATTTGAGGAGCTGGACACTGGGAACTTCCTTTTTGGCTTCCGGTGTTCCAACAGGTAACAGGAGAAAGGGAGAGGGGCTTTTTTGCCGGGCCAGGCCTTAGGGCCTGCCTGGCTGGCCCTCTCCCCTCTCCTCCGGCTCCCTGAGGGCCGGGGCCTGGCTGCCTTTTACCATCTGCCGGGCCAAGCCCCTCCCGGCCTCGGGCCAGTGAGC
>VZTF01009444.1:544384-578713 GCA_013397755.1 Cnemophilus loriae
CCATAACGTGGCCCACGAAAGCAGCTGTGGGAAGGCTGCTAGGTGAGGGAAGGACTTTCACAGGGGTCAGATGCTGTAACCCCAGGCGGCTGGTTCACTGTGATGCTGAAGCCACGAGAGAACTGTTTTCTTGTGGAGAATCTCCATAGTATGGCTAAGAGAGACTTCGCTCTCTAAGTGAACTGAAGAAAGGTTATTCTAGAGGTGGTAAACTGACTGAGAAACATCAGGTTTTGTGTCTTTGCATTGTCAGTTGGGAAATATGTGAAAGAGAAGTTTGGGAGGGGGAAGGAGAGGTTTTCTGAAGGTTTAATCTAATTTTTAATATTTAGTTCTTTTTTCTCTTTTTTTTTCTTTTAGTTCTGTTAATAAAACTTGCTTTATATTCTTTAAAGTTTGAGCCTGCTTTGCTTCTCCTAATCCTTATCTCACAGTGAAAAATATCCTAAATAATAGGCCCAAATTTAAATTACTGCATTTAAATTGGATTGGCGAACTCAAAACCACTACACTTTAATTGGTGTTTCTGCCCGGTTGTATCAAACCACTACAACTGGATAGCACAATTCTAAAAAAAATCTATTTGAATGTAACTACTCCATAACAGCTCGTATAAGTCATGTTTTGAAGTTTTGACATATATGTATACGTGCTAAACAATTAAAACTGATTTTGAAGACATATTTTCAGCAACTAGTTGTGTCCAAAAAGGCAATAGATTAAAAAAAACACTAGTATTTCACGGACTAATTATTTAATTTTATATGTAGCATTTCTGCTTTAATTTTTCAAGTTAAAGCTAAAAGAACAAAAAAACAAACAAACAAAAACCGCCAAAAACAACAAAAAAAACCACCAACCCTTCCTTTTGTTATTTCACAGTGGGACTTATCTTCACACAGAAACTTTAAAACATGGCTGAAAAAGTATTTGACTGGACAAACTATTATAATTTGCCATCTTTTACAGAAACCAATAGATTTAAGAGTCAGAAGAGGGCACGAAAGATTTAATTGATCCACAGTATGTATTGAGATTTATTTTTATGAAGTCACAGTTCTATATATGCAGACTTATATAGTCAACTCAAGGGTTTCTCCTAATTTTACAATATTTTCTTAAATTCCAGAATAAATATAGATTTGGAAGTGTAATTGGCTTATTTCAATAGTCAGTTTTATCTCTTGAGAAGTTTCAGTGAATATGGATTTCATTAAGAGAGAAGTAACATTTCAGATAGTTCATAAAGTCACACTCAATATTTTTATTTTTCCCATCAGATAATTTAAAATAAATAGATATTGGCCACTGCTTCACTGAAAAAATTTCAAGTTTTTCTTTATGCAACCATTTTAGTATAAAGCTAGAGACACAGAAATAAAGCCATGGCACTGAAAAGCAGACATCTCAGGTGGGTTTCTTTGCTTGGAATATACAGGTCTTGATACTATAATAATAAAAGAAAAATTCCTAGCAATCCATACTTTTTTTTCAAAAAATAGATATTAAGCATAATATTCAAATGTCATTTTGTTGAAGATCAAAACATAGCAAGACCATTCTGTTCTTGTATAGCACAATTTTGGCCTTGTATCCGTTCTTTTTTTTCTTACGAGATGTCCAGCATTAAAAGCAAAATTAATGCCAAGAACTTTAATGAAGATATGTTTTTTTCAAAAAAAATTAATTTTTCAGCTAGACAGGAGCCTATGACTGCATTTTTCCTGGACAGTTCAACAGACTGTCAGTAATAGAAGTGAGAACCCTTCCTGCAAGCTAAGTCAGAAAATCTGGAAAATGGTGAAGTACAGAATGAGTCTGTATTCTAATGTTAAAATGCATGCTCTAGACCTTTTCCCATGATATTAAGGAGTTCGGAAAACATTTTACTTTCCCATTCTGCTTGTGGAAATTTAGTTTACTGGGTTTTGTACTATCCCAACCAAAGCAATAGCACCAACAAAAATCTGAACTTGTCTCAGAATTACTTTCAAATTTGTAACTGTAATAACATCATTTTCAGCAAAGGTGGAAAAATGGATTACTACTCTGACATGAAAACAAGACCATAAATGCTCATCTAAGCACACCAGCTGGTATTTTTGTGCAGAACTCTGCATTATGGCAGCAATTCACACACTCAGACTGCTCAGGAGTGGCTCATTGTCTTGATCCATGAGTAACCTCCCAGACAGGTTAAGATCAGTTAGTAGCACTTTAAATCAGTTTAGTAGCACTTGTTAGTCAAAAGATTTAGATGTCTCCAAGGTTGCATTTCCATCCTTCTCCACACATTTAATCTCTTTATTAATCGAGAGGCTGCACATCAAAATATTGGGGTAAGAATATTACTCAAGAGGGAAAGACAGCAGCATTCTTCAGAAAGGAAACAGATAAACAGTTCAGAAAATAACTTGATTTTATCATATATTTTATTAAACTATTCATTTGTCTTGATAATGGCTGAGAACTTTTTCCATAGCTTTCAAAACTCTTTCTAACCGTATTCAGAAACCCGTGTATGCATCCAAGTGCATACATGAAGTTCAACATTACAAAGCAAAGACTCTGGAAATCATGTCTCCTACTCTGCTGGAAGAGCTGCTTTTTAATTCTGCGTGTTTCCACAACAAGAACGATGAGCATCTACACAGGTATTGAGGATGCTTCCTTACAAACCAGAGCAGAGTGTCATATTCCAACCAATTGACTAATTCTGGCACACAGTAAAGAAATGACGAATTGCTGAGATGATGCACCATGTCTTCTGATACCTCACTGAGTGCCTCATAAAGTGCTGTACTGCTCCGTAGAGGTCAGTCAGCACATTTAGAGGCAGCTAAAATATCCCCAGACTGCACAGCCAAGAACTTTGTCACTGTTGTCAACGATACACTATTCTACAAATGCAGTACCGCTAGTACTCACAAAAATAATTTCTATTTGAATACGTATATTTCCTTTCTTCACCTCAAATAAAAAGTAAAAGAAACCATTTTTTCACCACCAAAAGTGTCAGTTGCCTCACAGAGCTTCTATTGAAGACAGTGTTAAATCTCCCACTTACCTGAACAGCAGCAGAATTTTGCCAACATCAAGTACTCTTGAAAAATCTCAGTCTTCGTCTCTAGTGTCTTGAGAATACAAGAAGGATCAAGTTGTTACCTTACACGTTTCATAACATTTTCTACAAGAGATAGCACTATTTCTTTTTTAATGAGATGTGACATTTGGTAGTGAAATCAAACCTGTTGCTCTAAAGGTTGCTACTATGCAAGCTCTGATGGAGCAAGGAATTGAAAATTTAGATGGATTTTCTTTTTCGTTCATACTGTGATACAAAAAGAATAAAAAAATTAAACCTAAAATCTAATCTTCCCTTAGTGTTGAACCGTAGGCACGCACCAGAGAAACACGACAGCATTTTGAAACCCCACACGTATTTTTGGTTGGGACAGAGGCCAGAGCATAAAGCAAATGTTAGAGTACTCCAATTGCCACTCTCATCCGTAGGACTTTTCTTGCTCCTCCACAATGGTGTGGCTATCACCCTCTCTTACCACAGCCAGAGAGGTGGACAGCAAGTTTTTTGGAGCAGTGAGTGGCTGGTTATCCTTGCACCTTTTCTCTGTGCCTGTCTTCACATAGCAAGGAAGAGGACATTTGTTACTGAGAGGTGGTTTTTCACAGCAGCATTGGTGTTCCTTGGGCTTGATTTTGAGGGTAGCAGCTGGGTGGTGTAAGTGTGGAGGAGGTCCATCTGTAAGAAAGAAGAGGCAAGAAGAAGGAGGAGATAGACTATCGCCGTGTGGGTGTTGATGAAGTAACTGCTGCTTGTTCCAAGGGGAACCTTTGGCTAAGGAACCCCTGGCGGTGCTTCTTGGCACCTCGCAGATCAGCTCTCTCACCCATGCGATGGAAACACGCAGCCNGCAAGTGAGGAAAGGGCCAAGGGGCCAAGGGACCAAAGCAGCAAGGGGCGAGAGGCCAAGGAAACGAGGCAGCAAGGGGCACAATTCCATTCGGGATAGACTTATATAGAGATATAGGAGGGAGCTGGAGTAATACAACAACAGCCAATGGGGATAAGGAGGGGACAGAGTTGGGGCTGGATTACATCCTCTTAAGGGATACAAGGGGTGTCTGTCTGTTGGCCAGTCAGACAGACCGAATCTCCATAGGGTCAGTGGGAGAGGCCTTTCTCACTGAGGTAAAGGGGAGTCTTGCACTTTGGACCCTGCCCACCAGCGGGCCCCCTCTGTACCTGGGCTCTCTGGCCCCCCAGCCACCACAACTGTTGGTTCAGCCAACACAGCAACAGACCACAAAGGTTTTGAGAAATATCACTTCAGCACAAAAATACCTCAGAAATCAAGACAGGAAAAAATAGAAATCACTAGGGGCACAAAAATTTGAATTAGTTTAGCATGTTAATCTATAATAAGACATATGGACAGAGTTGTTATGGAAAATTCTAAGTGGAAAACCTTCAGAATTCATAATTGAAGAAAAAAATGCAGCTGTGATATCTGAGTGTTTCCTGGCTAAAAACTTACAAAATGCAGAAAGCACTGACTGACTGTCCGTGCAGAACTGCCTAAAGCAAACAAAAGAGAATCACAATTTCAGATTAGCAATAAAGTTTCTAATCTCCAAAGGAAGGGAAAAAACCAAAACTTTTCTTTCACTGAAGTATTAAAAAGATGCTGTGCACCATCCTCTCCTGCTCTACCACACGGATGTTTATTAGGTGATTTACAAATCAACAGCAATTGTAATGAAACTTGCTTAAGTGTTCTGAATGAGAAGATACTAAGGGACTGGAGGATGGCAGTGAAGAGCTTTTGTCGCTGTGCTGGTTTTGAATGGAAGAGAGCTAAAATTTTCCACAGCAGCTGTTATGGTGCTGTGTTTTGGATTTGTGCTACTTACTTTGTTGACAATACGGGGCAGTTTTCATTACTGCTGACCTGCACTGACACAGGGTCAAGGCCTTTTCTGCTCCCCATCCCACCAAGCTGACTTGGGCAAGAAGCTGGGGCAGCGGACACGTCTGCAACATCTTACTCCACCTGACTGAGTTGATATTCTATACCACGTGAGGGCCAGCTCAGTAATAAAAAGCTGTAGGAAGAAGAAGGAAGGGAAGACATTTAGAGTACTGGGCATGTGGAATAATGGCATTTGTCTCCCTGGGTGGCTGTTATACTTGGTGCAGCCTTGCTTTCCTTGAGATGGCTGAACACCTGCCCACCCATGAGAAGTGGTGAGTGAATTCCTTGGTTTGCTTTCCTTGCATGCACAGCTTTTGCTGCTCTTCTGACTCTCTTCCTCACCCCCCCGAGTGGAAGTGAGTGAATTACTATGTAAAGCTTAGTTGCTGGCTGCAGTGCTAGAGATACTAAATGGTAAGCTCAAGTTTTTCTACACAATGTGAAAAGTAAAATCAAAGAAACTCTGTTCTCTAAACCAATTTCTATATAATTTCAAATCTTAATTCTCCATAACAAAATATGCTCTTCCCAGATTCAGCTGAGATTTTATTATTAAAAATTATATTTGTTTAATTTTAGACATATCCTGGGGACACTGGTGCAATCATTATTATTCAGGGAATAATAATGGTTTAGGGATTGAGAATTTAGTGGCATGAGGATCAGGCATTCTTAGCCTGCATTCTTCACTTCAACAAGATACAATGCATGTCTCAGACTACATCTAAAGCAGCCAATTTGCAATAACAAAAAATTTATATAAATATAGTTTCTACTGCCTAACCTTCTAGTTACATTACAGCATAGGGTTCATTATCTTTAATAGACTAAAAGGAAATAAATTATGTAGATAGTGAATCTAACTTAGCGGCTGAGTAAAATTAAGATATCTGCAGGGGAAAGATATGGATTCATTTGTGTGTAGTAAAGTTGAGAGAGAATTCTATGCATCTCACACAAATGCCAATAGAATTATGAAGCTAACAGATGTCTGATCGCATGGGGTTTTTTTGCTTAGGCTGTGTTTTGGAAAAGTTCAGTTAATAACTGCCAGTAATATTAATGTTCCTTCAATCCAGCTATGCAAAGCTTTTTTTAAATCTATGGAATCTAGCAATATTCCAAATCTACGACTTGAAAAGTGATCAGATAAATAATGATATATTAGACCCACTAAAACAAAAATCTTTTGTAATAGGGGACGCAAAGTGGTTTAGTACATCACAGCAAATGCCAGAAAAAAACATCAGTAACACTCAAAAAAGACAGATCTTAGTTTTTCATGGCAAACATTTCTAATACCATTCAGCCATTTAATACAAGATAAAAGCCACTCTAGACCAAGTCTGCTTGCAAAAACTAGGATTGTTATTTTCTGTTGAGTCTAGGAAGTAACAGTAATTTTCAAAGATTATTCTTTACAATAGATCTCCTATGTTAGAAAGAAAAGAAGAAAAACCGTAAACAACAACAAAAAGACATGTAAGGAATTCAGATCTTTTCTTTTCTTTTCTTTTCTTTTTTTTCTTTTCTTTTCTTTTCTTTTCTTTTCTTTTCTTTTCTTTTCTTTTCTTTTCTTTTCTTTTCTTTTCTTTTCTTTTCTTTTCTTTTCTTTTCTTTTCTTTTTTGGTCTTCAACAATTACTCCAGCAGAGATGTATTTGCAAGCAACTTGCAGAAAGGCAGAAAAAAGGACAAAATGAATTTAACTGATGGCATGGTTTTGCAAATTATAATGTGAGTAAAAATAAGGCTTTCCCAGAGCAACATATAAATTGGATCCTTTCTAAATTCCCAGAGTGGATCAGGGAAAAGCTATCTGTATTAAACAAGTATCCAGTTCTTACTGTTCAGTCAACTTTCAGCATCCAGCAAAAAAGCTTTTGAAGAGTTTACAATAAGCTGGAAGTCTTCCAGCAATTACAGAAGGAAGAAAACTTAACGAGCAGAAAAAATTTAATTGTGACTATTACTGTTTCCAAGCAATGTATTCTGTCAGCATGGACATCAGGTAATCTATACAGGCATATGTTTCATGTGTTGACATACATATGAATGCACTTATCAACGTATAAATTAGTATGGGGAACAAAGCTGGTAGTAGGCAATGACAATTCAAAAAAGCTGACAATAATGCAGACTGGATTCACAATTAAAATATATAGAATTTATGTATGACGTACCATACCTCGTAACACTAGTGATTGCAGACAGAATATTAATTTGCAAAAGGGTTTAGACTTCAAGATAATTAGAGATAGAAGCAGAGATAACTATCTAAGGTATCATAGAAACAGCAGAAAACTCACTATGAAGTGGAAACCACAGATACAAACAAAAAAATTAGCCTAAAATAAGAGAACAAAACCAAATCTTACACAGAATCACAGAATAATCTGAGTTGGAAGGGACCCAGAAGGCTCATCAAGTCCAGCTCTTAAGTGAATGGCCCACACAGGGATTGAACCCACATCATTGGCATCACTAGCACCATGCTCCAACCAAGTAAGCTAATCTCAGGGGTTTTCTTCCTAAATATCTTTTGCACACAGATGCTTTAAAGTATATTTTGGCAGAAGTATTAGGTATAATAAATCAGAAAGCAAATACATTTATACCCAAGAGCCAAAAATCTCACCAAACCCACATATATCTATAGGCCTTGTAGTCTTTAAAATTATGGGATGTGCTTTTTTTCACTTATATAAGACACACCATGAAAAATTCTTTTTTTAATTGACCCAAACTAGATGTAAGAACGCAACATAAATATTCTTTAAAATCCAATTAATTCTCCAAAATATATTTCTCCTCCTACCGTCCTAACAATGAGATTTGTCATGTCTGCAAAAGACAGACTTAACAGTTCAGTTGCCCTGCAGCAGGGTAAGAAAGAAGATTCTGTACCCTCCTGACATTGATTTCAATGGCAGTTAGGATATTAAAAGAATGCCACTTGTGACTCAGCTTCACTGAGCTATTTCTGTGATGAAACAGTGTAATAACTTCAGCTTAATTTAATGGTTACATTTTGCTTACAGCTAGTACTTGTTACTGACGGAAACTCAATTCCAAGTTCTTTAGGCAAGAGACTATCTCTTCCACAACATATTTTTAACATGCAAGATAAAACGGTTGAGATTCAGAACAGAAACGACTGCAGCAGACAGAACCCACTTGTGAATCAGCCTGACATTTGCTCTAGACAGATATTTTAGATCATTACTGCTTAACTTTGGGTCACCCAATTAGACGCATAGTAAGTATTTACAGAGAGAGTCCCTTGTGGCTTTATATCATGTCCAGAGCAGGTAAATGACAGGTTTTTCTGCATCAAATTTGCCAGTGAAATTTTTTTGCAGACTTCAGAGTGATGGAAACAAGGCAAAAGAAGTAAAATGCCCCTTCCCAGCCAGTTTCTCCATTCTTGCTCTTAATCACCTTTGAGAGTTCAACATTTCATTATCAAATGAGCCAACTACAATTTAATTAGTCAGCAAAGTCTCAGTACACAAAGCTAGTCTGATGAGTTTGGTATTATGAAGAGTTAGCTATTGCTTCATTTTATGGAGCTGTAAATAGCAATGTTACTGTTGCCAGCCTTTTCTAAATTGAATATGGCAGCCTTGAGTTTTTATATGGAATATAATACATCAGGTTGAACAGCTGGATAAGCTAGAGCTTTAACCGCTTACAAGGTTTTGTGAAATATTAAATCAGACATTTATTTACCATATAAGCGATATGCTTTACAGTTGCAGTCAAAAAACTTCAAAGCTTGGATAGCTATCATTTGTAAAACTATATATATACTTATCCTTGTAGGATTGTGTGTATATGTGTAAACACATTTATAATATATACAGGCAAGGGGGAATTGCATGTATCCACATATACACATGTGCTTGTATATACCATATATACATGTGTGCAGAAATCACTGAATGTAGATGCTTGAGGTTGGTGAGATTTTACTAGACTTCAATGGGAATTCAAGATGCCTGTGAACGTCCTGACTCAACATGCTTCCACAAGGTCTTGTAAAACCTTCCTAGGTTTTATCCTATGTAAAATCAAACATAGAATAGAATAGAATAGAATAGAATAGAATAGAATAGAATAGAATAGAATAGAATAGAATAGAATAGAATAGAATAGAATCGTTCCATTAGTAGGAACCTACAGCGATCATCTAGTCCAATTGCCTGACCACTTCAGAGCAAGCCAGAAGTTAAAGACCCTTATGAAGGGCATTGTCCTGATGCCTCTTTTAAAGAGACTGACAGGGACAAGGCAACAACCACCTCTGCAGCAAGTCCATGAGAGTGTTTCCTCATTCTCCTGGTAAAGACATGTTTCCTAATGTCCAGTCTGAACCTCTTCTCATGCAGCTTTGAACCTTTCCCACACATTCTGTTTCTGGATCCCAGGGAGAAGAGATCAGCAAACTCCTCTCCACTTTCCCTTCTCAGGAAGTAGTAGCAATGAAATCACCCTTCAGCCTCCTTTTCTTCAAACTAAACAAAATCAATGTTCTCAGACACTTTGCATCCATCTACCAAACATCTGACAAAGAGGGATCCTTTGCAAGCAGAGCAGAAGAAACACCATTGTCAAGGCCGGAACTGGAAGAGCGGGAATAATGTCTGTGCTCAAGGCGTAAGGACTTAACGAATGCAATTGAACTGTCTCAAAACACTGTCAAAGCCACAGAAGGAACTTCTCATAAGATAAGCCACAACAGAAACTTGAGATAAGCATAGACAGGACAGCAGGAATGAGTCAGTTCCAGGACAAATGGAGTTCAAGCCAGCATCCAGACAAAAATTCCCACCATGGCAAGCTCTCGGAAAGGGAGCAAGTGTTTATGCACATACCATCTCAAGTTATGGGAATGGCATCTATGCCCTGTGGATACCTGGGATTTGGATTATATAAAGGTGGTACCTCCAGAAGAATAACTTCAGGATCCCCACTACCCAGAACCAGGCTGAAGAAGGACCAGAGGGATGCTGCAGGGATCCACGTGGTGGTGATATCTTTTGCTTAATATGTCTCTCTCTCACTGTCTTTCTCTCCCACCCATCCCTCTCTCTCTTCCTATATATTCCTATCTCTATTCCTCACATTTACTGTTAAAGAAAATACATACTCTTAACGTCAACATATGGTCTCATTTGCACCTTAATTCAGGGAGAGGCAACCCTTATAATTGGATCATAACACGAGGTCAGCAGCATGGTTGCCTTTTTCTGGCTGCTCACCAGCCAGGCAGCCTGACGCATGTCCTGGTGCCTGGCTTTGTCCCTCCCCAAGGGCAGGACTTCAAACTTCTCCTTCATGAACTTCTTGGAGCTCCTTCCTTGGCAGTGTACAATGCTGGGTTGACACAGACAGCAGCACCGAGTTGTGACTCCAGGCAAGGGGAGGGAATTGGTCACGGTCGTAATGAGGATGCACCAGGCAGTACTGGCTGGTAGGAGAGCAGAGAACCAGCATGTGGGGGCAGAGGCTGGGGCTGAAGAGCTCATGAGCAGCCTGGGGTGATGAGTGGTGGGGCATAAACTGGACATGAAGACCCCCCAGATGGAAAATTCTGTCCCAGGATCAGCTACAGAAGTGGGCCTGGAGAAGGCCAGCATTAGCTTTCAGGGGGAATAGCAAAAGAGTCTGGAACAACCTGGCTCATGTAGAATGACCCCTCCGCAAACATTCCCACCTATCCATCAAGAAAAGCAAAAAGCTGTGAGGATAGCAACACCACATGCCCTGTTCGTAACACCGAGACTTTTACTGTAGTTTTCATGCATTTATTTTATTTGAATAGTTTGATCTGGAGGGCTGGGAACCCTTGAGGTCTGGTGCCTTCCCCAGCTGATGGCTCAGTCCTGGTTTGGCCACCCCTCAAGACACCCTTCAAGGTGACTGATGCAGTGTCAGCCTCCTATTAGCTGGAGAGGTATGGGGGTTATTTGTCCTCCTCTGGCCCACAGTGGAGCTTTCACTGACCCGGTTGGAAGCAGAGGGCCTAAGCACAGCCTCCCATCCTTCCTTCTGATTCTCTTCCTGCTCTGCAGGGACAGCAATGGCAGCCAAGGGGTGGCTCCTGGTTAACTGCAGTTAACTTAAACCTCCACCACCGGCAGCTGGGGAGCTCGCTGGCACTGGATCTTGCAGCACTGCTGAAGGAGGCTGGGATGGGAGTGAGACCCTCGTTGGGAGGCAGCAGGGCCAGGGACACATGCAGACTGCTCCCTTGCCCCCTGGTGGCACAGGTGCCCTGCCAGCCTGGCAGATGACAGCCTCTGGTGCACAACTGCACAGCCATGAGTGCATGCTCCTGCACAAATATCACCGAGACTAAGACCCTCGGCTCCTGATGGACACAGGACTGCAGGACCTAGAGGAGTGTTGGGAGACTCCGGAAGCTGTCCATCGAGTTCAGGGCCCGGGGGTTGCCCACAGGATGCCTGGGCACCCTTTCTGAAGCCCACCATTAGGTTGCTTCTTTTCCTTTTCCTCTTCTCGCCAATATAAAATTTGTCAGCTTAGAGAAAAACATTCCAAGTGTAACTGTGGTCTTATGCAGCTTATTCTGGCCTGTGCCCCAAGGACAAGAACATTTTGTCTAGATCTCTAAGCTTGCAAAGGTCCTCTGAATCCTTAAGAAAATTCATTTCTTTTCATTCCTTCAGGCCTGGTGGGACCTGCTCTCTCAGCTGTGAAGGCACCACACAGCACTTGTGCTATGTGAAAGAGTGGCAGCTGATAATCATCTTCCTACTGAGCAGTGTTCAACACAAGCTACCCAACAAACACAGCCTGCCACAGGAAACTAACATAGGTCACTTAGACAGCCTACTTTTGAAATTTTTTTACTGGGGGAGGGGAGGACACATTAGGGAAAAGAAAGAGACTAACTAAAGATATAGACATCTTCCTCTTCAACAAGGCAGAGTGACACATGTATCATAGGAGGCAATTATTCTATGATTCTACCTATAATAATAATTTAAAAGGTATCTACAGGGAAATTAAAGTCTTTAGTCTTCTAGTTTCCCGAAAAATTTCACTGCTGGTGAAAATCTTATATACAAATAGAATCTTTCACTGAACATCTGCACTCTCTAGGTGCACATAGGATGATCTTCATACTCACCTCATAAATATTTACATGATCTTTAAAAATATTTCTAGATTCACTCTCAATTCCAGTAGCATCTTACAATACATTCTGCAAAATTTCTTAACCTGTATGATGCCCTGTAGCCTAGTGGCTAGCAGTGGGAATTCTTGCCAACTACAAAAAATACAGATAAAAGGTAATTTTTTGCTACATCTTTGCCTCTCATCAGAACAGCATAAACAGTTCTAACCAGAAGATTTCTCTGAAGACATTTCAACAGTCATGAATCTCACTTAAGGAATGCCCAGACTCATATATTATACTATAGTTTCACCAGTGGAGAATCTGACCAATTATAATATGGGAATTCTTAAGTTGGGGGAGGGGGGGGGAAGGGAAGAACAGAAATAAAATGATACTCCTTTAAGTTGTTAAAAATTACAGCTAACTGGTACAGCACCTAGCATGCCTGTAGGAAGCTGACCAACTTCCTCGGCTTCAGAGCTGTAGAGTCGGTTTGTGGGCCCTGAAAATATAATATTGTGTTTTTCAGTGCTAGAATGTCTGTAAGTCTAGATCATCACAGGCGACAGTTTTGTTCCTGGAACTGCTGCCAAGAAACTAGGTGAAATGAATTCTATCAAAGCCATTTACCACAAATCAAACACTTATATTTTTTAAAAAATTATCTTTGCATTATTACTTTTAAGGTGAATTAACAGAGCTTCATAGCAGCAGATGATGAGGGAACACCTCTGGAAGTTAAGTTTAAGACTGTCCTGGTATCTTCAAAAGAGATCAAAATGTTGAATATATAGCTATCAGACAACTTGCTTTGTACAGCTGTAGCATTGTCAGACACAATCTGGCTGTTGTTTATTCCCTATATTATTTTTTTTAGTTGCTAGAGTTCAAGACAAACACAAATAAACTAAAAACTAAAAAATTTCATTTACCTGTATTTTTTCTTTAATTCATAGCAATCACGCTAAAACAAAAGTAAAATCATCTAAACAAAAACATTGATTTTAATATCCACAAGGTGTCTATTCACACCTCATAAGTAGGATGGAAAGATTAAGAATAGCCAGTCCTATAATTATTAAACACAGCAATCACACTGTTTTACCTGTTTATTAGAAGACATATTCCAGATGGGCTCAAAATAAATGAAACACTAGTTGATAAGTGTACATCAGCGTGCCACTCTAATCCAGCTTTTTCATAATACTCCACATAAGAATACTGAGATACTGGGGTGCATTTTCACTTTTATACAACCTGTCAATTCCATCTTAAGTGTTTTTTGTTTCTGCTGTGAATATCATCCACAGCTTCAGTTCAGTACCATCTGCTATACACCTTAGGACTCCCAAACAACAGCCTTTCCCTTCAAAACAGCAATCATTTGGAGTTATAAAATCCCCTACTGTGTTGGTATAATTTGGGAGGCATCACACAATTGCAAATTTCATTTAATGTTTCTCCATCAACTATTTTACTTACTTTTTTGCCTTCATTTTTATTAGCATTTTGAACATGCTAGATAGAATTGGTCTCTTTTTTCCTGCTGATTTGAAAGTGATAAAACATGAGGAAGAGACAGCACATTAAATTTTCTGTGCTGTGATACTCTCTTGCTCGAATGTTTATGAAGAACAGTCACCTTTCTGGAAACCGTTGTCATCAGTTCTCCAGTACTTAAAGACCAGGAAAGAGATAAGGGCAAATTCCAATGCTGAGGTTCAACTGCTTTGAAGACAACTGAGTGAAGAAGAAGATAGGTAATCTTTTTAATGTCCTTTGAAACAATGTTTCAAATGTCTCAAATACTCGGTCTTGATCTTTCCAAAAGGAAATTATCTGTTTTAGAAATTTCCCTTAAGCCTGAAAAAAGCCTTTAACAATGCTCTAGAATATTCTAAATTGAAAAACTAACGCATAGTCGCATTTTCAAAACACTTCCAAGAGCATATCATGGCTCTGCACTAAGGCAGTACCAAACCTTGTGGAACCAGTCTCAGAAGCTCAGATGTGTGTGTGGTACAGGTACACAAGTTGTATCTAAGCAAGTGAGTTTGCACCAGAAACATCTAGCAGGTCTTGCACAGACCTTCGTATGATAAGCAGGGTAAACCAGCCTGTAAAGTTAAACCAGACTGTGAAATGACTGAATCTAAGCTAGCTATTGTTTCCTTCTACAGTCTGCACTGCAACACATCCACACACAAACTAAGTGCTTGGGAGCTTTGCTGAGTTTTCATTAGTACCCAAAGCATATCCTAGCTTTGTAACTCTGTGCATGCTGGGTTTTTCCTGTTCCACAGTTCAGCATCACAGAGCACAAGTACTCACTAGACTAGACTTCACTGCGGTATAATTAAGAGTGTTGCCTGCACAGGGCACTTCAAATATCCCTCATACCCATAACATTTAATTTTCTTTAGTTTGCTTATTTATGCAGGAAATTATTAAAGCAAAAACTAAATGAAAATTGACTCCAGCTATGCTAAAAATGTAAGTAGTTTCTCAATTGTTTAGTGAATTCCTGACTGAAAATACACTGTACTTTCTGCGTATTGCAAAAAGAGAAGGGCGTAACAAGATTATGAATTAATGCATTGTTTGAGGAGATATGAGTAGCTAAGCTGACCTTGTCTACTTGCAAATAAACAGGACTGTGGTTATTGTCCGGGAACCTTACTTACAAAAGCCAACTGTAATCAAGAGTGTTTGTACACAACATACATAAAATTATGATATCACAATGTACATCAGGCTGGGGCTTTTTTTTTTTTTTTTTTTTTAAGCTATCATAGACGAATGCAGTTTGACAGAAAAAGCCAATTAAATAAAATTCCAGGAATCACTGAACACTTACTGAAACCTACAATAAGGTCAAACAGCTAGTATGAGATGAGAAATAAAATTATCTCTGTTTGAAATGATTGCTCTAGATTTCCCCAGCTGTCATGGTTCAGAAATAGCAAGGATATTCTTCTCTAATTTTTTTTTTCTTTTTTTCTTTTTTTTTTTTTGGTTGGCTGGTTTGTTGTTTGTTTGTTTCATTGATGCACTGGTTGGCTGGTTGATTTCTTGTTACACAACGGGTTTGCTGTAACACAGAATTAAGAGTTTTGTAGTTAATCACAATCTATGCCATGTCACGTACAGGTTCATAGGTCTGTACAAGTATTCTACGCTTACAGGATCACGGAATGGTTTGGGTTGGAAAGAACCTTAAAGATCATTTGGTTCTGACTTCCAGGGGCACCTTCCACTACACCAGGTTGCTCAGAGCCACATCCAGCTTGGTCTTGAACACTTCCAGGGATGCAGCATCCATAACTTTGACAGAAGTGCTGAAAAACTAAACAAGTGTTTACATACCATGACTTTTCAAAACCAGTTTCCCTTCAGCAGTGAGTTTTTTACCAAGCTTCAGAACTCAGCAGTTCACCATTTAATCTGAAGATTTTTGAGAAAGCATGTTACTACTTCATGCTTTTGAAAGTAGTTGCCTCTTGGGCAATTTCATAGTCATCTGTGGCCCTTAACCTCACTTGCTCTTTATCTTTCACTTCTTGTTTCAAGGCATTAATATGTATCCTATGCTGCTTCAGTAGTTCTTTCTCTTCAAGTCATGAGTAAAATTTTCTTCACCGAGAATACTTCTTGTTTTACCTTCTGATACTCCTATTAAATGAACACACAGCAGGAGATAGCAGAGAAATAAGAAACTGTATGTTTAAACAGCATCACAATCAACAGCAAAACAAATTCTCCTTGACAACTGCGGCCAAAAGCATTCAGAATACAAGTCGGGAAGGCAAATATACAGAAGACATATTGGTCTTCTTTGTTTAAAAAATGAACTTTGTTAAGTTTCTGTGTTACACTGTCTTTACTTGAATTATTTCATAGCTCATTAAGATTTATCTGGTTCAGTAGAAACCTTATAAAAATGCATCTGATTTTCAGCCACAGTGCCAGAAAGAAACACGAGATGCTTCAGCTCCATGATTTTGTAACTATATTTACACCGTAAGTTTTTTGTACATGCATAACACCTCCTAAGTAGAGACTAAACAGGGATTACACAATATGTCACTTTAAAGCAATAGACAAACTTATTACCTGTAAATCTTCTCTGGAAGATATGAGGTTCTCATAATTAGTATCTGAAGGCCACTGTTTAAAGCAAAGAACATATTAAAATCAATTTTTATTTAGCAGACTTTGAATACAAGGTAATATTTTAATCTCTATAAATTGAAACGTTATGTTTTAGGTGGTGATTCCCCGTGACATCAAAATTCACAAGCACTCTTGCATGAACACAAAACACATACAAAGAGAATCCTGCACACAATAAGGCAAATCATCACACTGATAAAGCACCAGTGTCATCATCACATTGACAGACAACATAGGAGCTCGTGACACGAGATAAAGAAAATTGCATAGAAGAGTTTGAAGAACAGGTGAACAACAAATAAGCAAACAAACAAAACACGAACCAAAACCAAAACAAAACAATCTAGCTTAACTTGTCATTATATTTAATTCTCAAAAACATCAAATTCCTTCTTTAATTTCCTTTTTACCAATTTAAAAATATGGAAATATTTTCTGAAAAGAGGGCCACCTACAGGGTAACTAATTCATATTATGGATGAATTCTGCTAAAAAGGTGGTAACTAAAGTAGGAAACATTTCTTTTGTGTCAACTTCAGAATAAATGTAAACTGTTCTCTTGCATGTGTTTGGTTAGACTTTTGAAAGCAGAACAAGTACGGAGAAAAAAATCATCTTACTAATTGCAAACAAGTCTCTTTCTCTGCTCAGTTAAAATTTAAACTAAGTGGAATAATTGTACATATGGCATGCATAACAACAGCAATAATATCCTGTTCAATTCACTGCAGTGGAAATCTCTTGCTGTTAATGGCATATAATGTCATCAAATTAAAAAAATTGAATGAAATAAAAGGTAAAAAATACGGTCCCTTAAGAAGCCTTATACAATCAAAAAACATGTACCTGACAGGACCCCAGGAAATATGTTTATGACTGTAAGACGGCCAAAGGTTTGGCAAAGGAGGACATTCATTGCATATACCTGTTTCCTGGTGTATGCGATAAACTTCACCCAACAGAGAGGGTGCAAGATGCGATTGCAACACCAGATTTTTAAGCTTCATAAACTCAAGATCCCAACATATCAGGAAAGAACTACAAATTTTGAGTAACATAAGATAAAATTGAATGTCGTGATCTCTATGATTAAAAGACAATTCATAGCTGTTGGTGAGATTCCAACACCAAGCTTCTTTGTGATTGTTGCTGACTGGCTAGCAAAAATTCTGTAATCCTGCCACAGATTAATGTAATATTTTTGATTATTTGGAACATTGGTACCAATATCAAAATTTTCAATCTACTTTGCATACATAGACAGTCCACTTCTCAACAAAAAGGCCTCAGTTACTTTCAATTAGAATGCTATGAAATGATACCACAAAATTTATCAATACCATCAACAGACATCTCAGTCCTCAGTATGGTTAGCTGACCAGTGTGTCATATGTCATTAGGCCTGAGCATTACAACATTTTCTTTCTTGATGTCCATTCTCGTTAATTTCTTCAGGCTGTAAGTATTATAGGTTCTAGAAACAGCTCATAATCTTCGTCTTTTAAACAAGGTTTTTACTGATTTAAAACCTATGCAATTGCATTTTTAATGGGGAAAAAAAGAAAAACCCAAGACATTATCCTGTACAAAAGAAAAAATGACAAGAATTACCATAAATTGTTTTTAATCAGTGTTAGATGGGCAACAAAAAACTATCAGTTTAATCATACTTTGATGGATTGGGGAAAAGAATAAACCAATTACATGGCCTTTTTAAATTAGATTTTTCCAGGAATTCTTACAACGTGAAACACATTTCTAATCACATCAATATTGAAGATTTCAACTTCTATAAAAGGATTTTATTACAACTCATAGGTAGCTAGCATCCAACCTGCCGTTTGTTGGTTTCACAGAATTTTATTTTCTTATTGATAATTTAATTCTAATTCTATATATACAAAACTTGTTGCCCTAAACATAACTTGAAACCAATTTCCTTTTATTCTAATTATTTCTCTTATTTTTGGTTTGGTTTGAGGTTTTTTGTTTGAGACTTTTGATGTACAAACCAACTGCACTCCTCAAATGCACAACATGATCCTCTAGATCAGAGGGCTGAAGGAGAGAGAAAGGAAAGGAAGGGCTTATAGAGAAGGACACGTTAATTCATCACCCAGTCAGTCTTCACTGTCAAGTCTTTATTTCTTCTACCTCTTCTGAAATAGTGATTTCTTCTTGAAGATAAGTTACATTTAATTTTCTGAGGCAAAAACAGACATAGTAGGCATGGAAACAAAAAGTTATGTCCTTTAGGGGAATGACAGTCCGATGTCTACAGCAAGTTAACATGGAAATATCTGATAGACACTCCATGGTTATTCAGAAATAGCAGTCTAATAATTATGTAAATCAAACCTTTCTCAGTCAGAGTGCGGGGATTTACATAAATGAGAAATAAACGTACAATTATGGGTCAGTGATGGCACAGCATCGAGGTACTTGAGAGGAAATATCTCAATATCACTGTATTTAAACCAAAAATATGGAGTAATTGAAGGGCAATAGATGTAGCATATTAAGCCTGAGTCTACAGAAATATGAAACCTATGAAAATTCTCATTCTATGCACCAGAATGAAGGACAAATCCTTAGCTTCTAAAGGCCTGCACAGCTTCACTGATTGAAATGGAGCTACATCAATTTCAATAGCTAGAAACAGAGGACTGGTAGAATAAGTCAGCGTGCTGTGCAATCAAGCTAAGGACATGGAACCGAGATAAAAGTTCTCTGAGAATTACAGCCTTTCCCCCCTCTGCCTCTCCAGTTTCCTCAGCAGAATGAATGTTGTTTGGAATCAGGATTACCCCTAATGTTATGGAGACCTGATTAATTTCCTAGCAGTATTGAAGGTGCAAGTGGAGCAGCAGTCTCACCAGCTCTCTGCTTGTGCTACACACCAGCATCCACAGACTTAGTGGCAGACGCTTAGGCAAAACCTTTTTGCTCAAAGATGGGATTAAATAATGTTTTCTGGTATAGTCTTTCTCCAGTTACAACAGGTAAGTTCCTGGCCTATTTAGTTTGGTTTTAAATTTCACAAGTGTATAAAAAGAATGTTTGAAAGTTTTTTTTTTTTTAATTTCATTAAGAGGAAGTAGGAAAAAAATGCCTGTAATAGGAAAAATAAACCTGTCACATTTGCCCCAACATTATTAAAAAGACTGAAGACTTTGTTAGAGGCCTTACAACACAGTACGAGCTAATTTTCAGCTAACTACTAAAGGATTATATCATCTTCTGTGCACCTCTTCAGACCCTGGAAGTTTGGACGTTTATTCCTGTTCATGATTTTCGGCTTTATCTTTTATTCAAGCAAGAACTTCATTACAGATTTTCAGCTCAATTATCTTACTTTCTAAATTATTTAGCTTCTTGTCAAACATTGTTTCCACCTCTCTTTTTTTGCTCATGCTGGAATCGATGCCTCCCTTGAATGTCAATCAAGAGAAGGTAATTAATGAAGTCACATAAACATGTCAGATGTTACACACATTTCTTAAACCATGTAGCAAAAAGAAAGAAAAGCATGCTAGACTCAAGATGGAAACCAGATTTCAAAAACTGATATGTAGTCTGTATTTGTTCACTGGGACAGGGAGGTGGAAGAACAGGGAAAGATTCCCCTGAGTGAAAGATCACAATTAACCTTTGGTGGCACTTCATACATTATATCACAAAATACGCAGGGATTCCCAGTTGAGAAAAATAGCTTTGTCACTTGTTACTTTTCTGTTGAAATTTCTTCCACATACTTAGCCAAAAGAGGTCTGTTCTTTTATTCATCTGTTTGCTCGATTGTTTATTTGTTTTGCAAAAGCCTAAACAAACCCACAGGATTATTTCTGTTTAGGTAGCTGAAATATATCTAAAGGCAACTGAAATAACATTATCACATCAATAATGAATGTAATGTCAGGTTCATATTGGGTTTTTTGCTGTGTGTAGTCTGTTTCCTACCTGCTGGGTTGCAATACATTTTCTTGAAAATCTTGGTTTTCCTCTGTCTAGTTTCACTTCCAATTGTTATTTCATGAGCAGTTAAAAAAAAGAAAAACAAAACACAAAAGCATCACAGAAATGACACCCGTTTAAAAAATTCAACCAAAATGTGTGAGTGTTCTCATTTGTCATTTTGAAACATATACTTCATAATTGTAAACTACCGGTTATAATAAAAATCTGCTATATCAAAATACTTCTGTAAGGCAGACTCAGAAAACATGACAAATATAAAACAAACAAATGACTGGAAGTGCCACATTAAAACAGAGAATATGTACCATACAACATATGAGTTAGGCTTTATATCAGCACTGATTTTGAAACGAGGGTATTTTCTGTTTTTAAATTGAAACAGTTTTCCTTTTTAATAAACAGAAGAATTTAAATACAAGAAAGATATTTTGATGCCTGTGATATTCACTGACTTCCCACTGGCCTTACACTAGTGTTTTCCACCTCATGTTTATACTACTTAATCTCATTAAGTTGAATGTTTCTGCAGTAAATTTAGCAGAAGCTATTATTTATTTTAGCAGGAGCTATAAATTAAATCTATTTCCACTCTTATCTGAAAGCTTGTATAAAACACAGGCACTTCTTTTCCTTTCAGTCAAGATGGTTTGAAAACAAAATATAATCCAGAACAGAGTCTAAAAAATCCCTCTTCTCCTTAGTTGCACAACTTATGTGCAGTGACCCTGGAAACCTGCAATTCATAAAATCATGGGATTGTTAAGGTTAACGTTGGAAAAAACCTCTAAGATCATTAAGTTAGACTGTTTAACTATCTCCCTTTTGGTCACCATTAAACCATATCCCCAACTTCCAGAGGAACACTTCCAGGGACGATGATTCCACCAGTACCCTGGACACCTGGTTCCAATGTTTGAACACCATTTCAGTGAAGAAATTTTTCCTAATATCAAACCTAAACTTCCTCTGGTGCAGTTTGAAGCTGTTTCTTCTCAGGACCCCCACCTGGCTACAACCTCCTTTCAGGTAGCTGTAGAGAGCAGTAAGGTCCTCCTCGACCCTGCTTTTCTCCAGGCCTAACAATCCCAGCTCCTTCAACTGCTCCCCATGTTGCCAGGTGAAGAATTGCTTGCCCCTAGTGGGCTAATACAAAGATAATTTTGCAAAATCATTAGGCTATGGAAGTGCACAGTCAAAAGGTACTACAAACATTAACCAAGGAAAGGAATAAGAAAGTACACTTCATTGATCTAAAGACTCACAAAATAATGAACTAGACCAGATATGTTAATTTCTAGCCAAATTTGGAAAAATAACACCAGTTCATCGTGTGATCAGACACAACTGTGAATTGGCTGACCACCAGAGATCACCAACAACACCCCCAGGCCAGAAAAACTCATGTGCTGATGTAAGAGAATACATGTTAATGACTTTGCGGTAATTATGATCATGTATATGTTTCTTCTGGGAAAACCTATGAATATGTATGCAAAATATAGTATGTAAACAGGAGCTTTTTGTGTACTCATCATGTGCAACAGGTGGAGCTGTGCCCTGTTTATCTGGTGTCACAAGGAAGAATGCGCTGCTCCCAAATACAAAAATTACAATCTTAGAGAGTTTGCTTTCTTGTTGTTCTTCAGCAACACTCGTAGCACTTGTGCTCCCTACCCTTCCCCAGCTTTGATGGCCTTCTTTAAACTCGCTCCAGCACTTCAATGTTTTTCTTGTAGTGAGGGGTCAAAAACTGAATAGAGGATTCATGGTACACCAGTGCCGAGTACAGGGAAAGGATCCCTTCCTCGTCCTGCTTGACACACTGTTTCTGATATTTGCACTAACAATGGCAACATAAAAGCATGACTTAGCTTCTACGCTAATTAAAAGCTGTAAATATTTTTCTTTTCTTGCTTTTCATATTGTTGTAGATTTTGCAAACCTCCTTAATAAATACACAGCACCAGCGGCAGTACCACGCTGCTGAGCAAAAGGAAAGGGAAAATCTCCACAGCTCCAACAATAGTAGCAATCAAGACCTTGACAGTAACATATTGCAAAGACAGTGAAAGTACTGGAAATTAACACTAAAAGGGGATTTTAAGTCATACCTTGTAAGTTTTTTAATTAAAAGGATAAGCTTTTGTTTTACTTCCTGGTGGCTCCTCCTGACTGAATTTTTGAAGACAAGCAAGATGTGTGGTTAGGGTTTACCGCACTTGAACAAGCTTACATTACTCAAACAGGTGGTGTTATAAGGCGAATTAGGATCCCACAGTTTAGCAACAAAATATTAGAATTAAGAGCAAATTATTAAAAGCGCTTAAAGATATTAAGACAATCACTGGAGACAGAATGTTTCCTTTCTAACAGTCAGGCAGATGTATCTGCAGAATCAATGTTTGAAGCCTTACACAATACCCCTCAGTTTTCCATCTACAAATATTCTACAGTACTTATTGGTCTATTTGAAGAAAGAGCCAGACTGTAAGTATCTGTACATTTTACTATCAGTAGGACACTTTTTCCAGAAACCAATCTAGTAAGTAGAGCAGACCAGCCCTAAGCATGCTTCTGTAGAGCAATTGGTTCAAAATAGGCCTGGCTACACGAATAATAAACATCGAGAAAAGACAGCTTTCTCTAGCTAATATCCTCTAAACACATTTGGCACCTGCAGTGCATTGGTTAATGAAAGAATAATTTTTAATACTAATTTGTAGGCCTTGCTTTAGTAATTAGGAATGTTTCTTAAGGTCTATAAAATAAATAGTAGACCATGTACTGACAAAGGTAAGGCAAACTACATTAAACATCACAGTGTAATGTAATGTAGAGAGCTGGGGGTAGTTTCACAAGTGCAGTGCACATATGTGTGTTAGGGATGACTTGTGGATCTCCAGTGCACACGAAGCATTTCAGTGGTGACTGGAACAAGACAAGTTTGCCTTTTGTGATTGCATCTTCAAAGAAAAATTTCCATTTCCTTTTTAGTGACAACTCCTAGCAAAATAATGACACTGATCTTAACAAAACACTTGATTCTCTTGTTCCAAAATGCATTTCTGTAACAAACTGATTAATTTCTGAGAAGTGGAAAGCTTCACTGTATGTGCTTTTTATTTTTCTGTTCAAAAGAAAAAAAAAATCCAATATTCAAGTGACTAATCAAAATCACTCTGAAACACAGGGAGTTCATAAAAGTAATACTTCTAAATGGTATTTGTATTTATCATTGTATAGAATTTGGCCAGGATGAAACTGACTTTCTACACAGCAGCTCTCTGGCTGCCATGCTGTGCGTTCATGGCTAGAACACTGCTGGTAGCATACCTGTGTTTTGGCTATTGCTGAGCAGTGCATGCTTGCACAGCATTACGGCTTTCTCTCTTCTCCTCTCTCCCTGTGTGAGCAGACTGAGAGTGGAAAAGACGCCGGGAGGGCACACAGCCAAAAGAGCTGACCAGATCTTGCCAGTGCATTATCTCGTACCATATGATATATTGCTCAGCAATGAAAGTTCAGGGAGAGGAGGAAGGAGGGATCTTTGTGGTTCTGGTATTTTTCTTCCCAAACAACCATGATGCTTTTGCCCTGCTTCCTAGGGAGCAGCATCTTCTGGGGAGTGGCAGACACTCCTGATTTTCCTTTCCATGCAGCTTTTACTTTCCTTATTAAAATGTCATTGTCCCTATCTGTGAGTCTTCTTACCTTCTTTCTATTTTGTCCGCATTCTGCAAATGTGAGTGAAGAGCTGAGTGGATGTTTGCTGGGGCAACCCACTACACTCAATGACTTTATATGATTTTTTGCACCATCCATTCACTTTAATATTTCCTCTCTACTGCTTACCTTCTCTGATTAACATATTCACTGGAAAATCTTGAATTTTTTTACCTTCCTTCACCCTTCCCCTTCTATTTCCCTGTGGAAAAGTGTGTTTGAACATTTTAAAAATACGAGGATAATTCAATGAGACAAATGAAACAACTACGTGTGTCTCTGATGACACACAAAATTAAGACTCTTAAACAGAATTATAAGACATTTCATTTTCATGGAATCAAAGAACATGCTGAGTTGCAAGGGACCCATCAGAATCACCGAGTATAGGTGCTGGCCCTGCACAGAACACCACAAGAATCACGCCATGTGCCTAAGAGCATTGTCTAAACGCTTCTTGGACTCTGTCAGGCTTGGTGCTGTGACATCTTCCCTGGGGAGCCTGTTCCAGTGCCCAGCCACCTTATGGGTGACAAACCTTCTCCTGATATCTGACCTAAAGCTCCTCTGACTCAGTTTTGTGCAGTTTCCTTGAGCCTGTCACTGGTCACTATTCTGAGAGTGGGAGAAGGCATATGTTTAAGGTTTGAGAAATATTTAAGAATATCCGTATAGATATCCCTTCACAGTCTTATAAACAAGCACAAGGACTTACCTTCGACTTTAATTCAAAATTTTGAGAAATATCATCTGGTTTTAAGGTGGAATATTTCATGATGGCAACAGAGTAAACCTGCAGAATATTTTAAGAGACATTGCAAAAGAATCTGTGGGCTTTTACCTAAAAAATTTCACGATGCGGAAAGAGCTCCTTCAGAATGAAGCACATTCATTTTGCTTCATTACAAATAAATGCATGAAGTACTTGTGGAAAGCTGAAATCAGAATATAGAGACACTTAAAAATTCTGTGCAGTAAGAAATTGGTTAAAAAGTGAACCATGTGACTTCCCTTTGATAATTTCTAATATGATGAGAAGAATCAGGATTTGCCAGTAGGCAGTAACATAATGACAAATCCAAAGAAAACCAGCATATTTTCTGTACACGTTGAGTATGTGACAAAACTCTATGTTGCTCCACACAGCAGTGCTGAAACTCATAGGTAGTTCAGCATGCCACATGCCACTTTATTACCCAACATAAAATAAAAAAAGAAAGAACAAAATAAAAATTTAAAAAGGGGGTGGTGTCTGTTACTCAAAACAATCAGACAGAGTAAACATCCTAGAATTAATGCAAATACACATCCCAAATGTGGAGAGAAAACTGCAAATCTTACAGAGTAGATGAGAATTGTTTAAGAATGAACAATGTTGCTGATGGCATCAGTTAGAGAATTATGTATAAGGACAGGGAAAAAAAATCTATTTAAGGGCCACCTTGGTACAGCACAAAACAAGTACTGCCTAAATAAAAATAAAAGGGAGAAGGACGTTTCTAATTGTCAGAATACGAGGCTTAACAACAGCATTTGAGAGCACTGATAACATGAACTTGGGAAAAGGGAAAGGATGTTATGACATTTCACGTTCTGCTTGGCACGGAAAACATGCATTCATAGATTTTGAAAAAATTATATCTATCAGAAGGCAGGTTGATAGAGCAATTTTTGCAATAAGACATATGAGTCTCCTCACAAGAACAACAAATATAATTTAAAAATTTATACTAATGTGTTAGCATAAGAAAATTTTGTAATATAAAACTCTAAGGCTGGACAATTTTAAAATAATGAGTAGCCAACTTACTCAACATTCAGTTAAGATCAGGCAATCAAGTCGAGAAATACAGTGAAGAATGTGGTGAATCAATTACAGACTTTATCAGCAGATTCACTTAATGACTTGTACGTTTGATATGATACCTTAGAGGATTTTTTGTTAAATTAAAAATCACTTGGCATGTGACATTAACACCTATGTTGGTTTACAAAAACAATGAAAATAAAAATACGTCCAACAGCCAGTTAAAGAAAAAAACAGCAACTGCCGACTTCAGATAAATAGGGAACATGTTCTGATACTGTTCATCCATTTATATCAATCTAAATTCTATGGCTGCTTTCTTTCGATATCTTCAAAATTTTTCACCAGATATATTAGTTAAACCAAATTATAACTTCTTTTATGAGAAAAAACTACATTTTCAATGTCAAAAATGGCAAGAAAATAGAAGTTTTCTAAAATAGCTAAAAGTGTGCTGAAGATATCTGTAAGCTTAGGGGAGAAAAAAAAAGAGAAAATAGATATGGTCTAAAAGGCATGGCAGAAACAAAGAAAATATCTTTTTTAAATTGTCAAGAAAAAGAATGAAATAACCTTGTGAAATTTATGCATCCCTAACATAAGTCAGGCTACATCCTATATGACATGAAAGCTGTGGTAATAATCACACTGTACTCCTCTGTCTTTTTCCTTTCACATGATAATTTCTGCAGATCTCTCCATGTAATTGGGGTGGAAGGGAGAGAGTAGGGGATTGCTTACATTTCTGAAAACAAATCTCAGCTTTCAAGCTGAGTCAGCATGTTTCAGAAACCTCACAGAAGAAAAGTTACTAAGAGTGGTGCTTCAAGTATTCTAGTGAAAGTTGGCTTCTGTGGACCGAGACACTCTACAGAAGTGAGAAAACACAGAGGATGCCCATTTGTGGGACAGCAGGGTCTGTAAGTTAATTTGGCTAGAAATCAGTCGCAGGGTACTTATATTACGAGTTACAGTCACTACGAGAACAAG
Organism: Cnemophilus loriae; assembly: GCA_013397755.1. NCBI lineage: Eukaryota > Metazoa > Chordata > Aves > Passeriformes > Corvidae > Cnemophilus > Cnemophilus loriae. The sequence goes on from VZTF01009444.1 coordinate 571,199, forward strand.
TAGTACATAGAATCCACAGGACATTTACACCTCACCACTTTAAAGACATTGCCCCACATAAATGAAGGAGGCAGTCATACGAAATGGGCAACCTAAAGTGAAGCATTTGTGCAGTTCCAGAACTACTCAAAAAGTTGCTTGCAATATAACGATGATGATATTGTGAATTCACATTTACTTTTTAATTTTGTCATTTTATATGGAGATTCTGGAAGTAAAGAAAAGACCTACAGTGCATTTGACAGTCTTTTCCACAGTGCTGGAAGCTTCATCTAGATATCTTAAACTTGTTCATGATGCCAAATAATCCCTATTAATCAATTTCATTGCTACAGTGTACTCACTGCTGTAGTCTTCTCCCTTCAACAGTTCTGCTCAAACACCTGATTAGAAAGAAAAATTATGTGAACATAAAATTCATGCTATTTTCTTTAACTAAACTGATCTGGACAGATGCTAAAAACACGAGTGTCTAGCCTAGGGCTTGGTAATGCAAAAGAAATAAATGTATATGAGTGTACATAATTTCCTGAAAATTTCTACTATGACATCAAAAGTCAAAGTTGATCATGAGAACGCTTTTCCCTTGGCAAAATGACACTGATTTCCAAGGCTTGAATTATATGGAATCAATCACTTCAGTGCCAGATAGCTTCCCTTCTAATAAGCCTTTCTACTTCTAATGTATGGCAAGGCTTTAAATTAAAGTGCTAGATATAGCAGTAATCTTCAGTAGCACTAAAACTGGGGAGCAAAATCTTTGCATTCTAAACATGATTCCTAATAATTTGATTAAAGTCTCTCTAAAGTAGTTGTGAAATAAGAACAGAAACGTGTAAAGCATATATCTGTCCCTCTAGGCCATAACACGAACCCCAAGGATAAGGCAAACAGCGATACATGTAGCATTTGTGCTGGACAAGTCACTTCCAGCAGCTACATGCCAGTCCTGGGCATGCATATTTTCTCCAGCCAGGCAAGGAAAGGACATGAAATGCCAACGAACGAAGCTTGTGCTACTATCAGTGCATTTTGCAGAACCACAATAACCAGGGTTAAATAAGAGAATTTAAGACTACTAGATGAGTGGGAGATGTGCTTTGTGAATTTGGGGATTTGGCTGGGAAGAGTTAGCCAGATTCCCCCAGGGTTTAGAGTAAGATCAAGTTATAGGGTAAGAGTGGGGAGAAGGGGCTGGAGGCTGCTACCTGTCTCCCATACATGACAGTATCTGTCAGCTCCAGCTACTCGAACCTCTTCTTTGTTCATACCACTTGTGGTGCCAAAAATGTGTCACATTAAGAAGCTCAACCAGACAAGAAAGAAAGTCTCCCCTGCACTTAGCTGCCATTTCCTCAACACTCTGCTGTCAGACAGAAGACATCTGAGTAGGCAGCTTGCTCGTCACCACAAAAGTCATCCAGATACACCACTTGTCTCACTATGTGCCCTTACAGACAGCATCTATGGCCCCCCATGTCCTCTACAATCGAGGAGCAGTTTGCATCTGGCTGAGTTGGAAATGGCCTTGCGCTTACCTTTACACTCCTCACTCTGCATCTGTACATGTGACATGGCTACAGAAGTAAATTTCCTACTCACATTACGAAAGACAGAAGAACTGTACTAAGCCATGGAAATTTCTACCAATTTCAGGCGTAATTGCCATGTTTTCTATGTACAAGTACAGTCTCGCTAAAACGAAAATTTCTTTCACACAAACAGAGGACCACAGAGATTCAGAAAAAATTACTTTCCTGCTTCCCACAGTGTCGTACTTCTTAATATAGAGATTTTTGGAAAGAGAGCTGGCTAGTTTGTATCTTGAAGTGACACAAATGAGGGGCAGCTAAGTCTTGCGGGCTAAAAATCTTACTGAAACTTCAGAACGCCAAGCTCATACAAGTTTGGAGGCATACTTTTTTTTTTAAGAGATCACTGATAAATGATAAGCTAATAAAAGTCTTTCATGCTGAATGTAGAGCTACTAGGACTGGGGCGGACAGTAGATGGTTTTTTTTACATGAAAGAGACAATCTTTGTGACTGTGAAATGCTATACTTTGTTTACCATCCCTCTCAAAACCAAAAAAGGTCCTACAGCCTCTACTGTCTCTGCATTGCAACATTTTTGCTAGCTAGCCAGTTCTTGCTTTTTGCCAACAGATGCTGAAATTTTACCTGCAGGAATAGACAGATAAAACTAAATTCTAATTAGCTGTCTGTATACTGCTTTTCGCCACAGTTGTTGCTGTATCCAGACACAGGCTTACAGAATGCTCCTTTTGGTCAGAATGAACACAAAAAATAGGTTCTTGAATACAAATGTATTTTAAAGCTGAGTAATACATAAGTAATAAAATAGTAAGGGTGAAATATAGGATGAGACATGATGAGAAGGTAAAACAATGAAAAATCATACCTAATAAAGGTGTTTGATAAGAAATAATCTTGACTGTAATAGTGAACACAGTTTCAAAATGTACAGTACTAACCTAGCCTTCATTAATCTGTTGATTTTGTTCTGTTACTGTTAGATTTACTGTGCATTAAAACTACCTCTATGAGCAGTTTAGATAAAAATTGTGCTCACATTTCAAAAGACCTACATAAGACAGGAAGCTGGAGAGAATCAATTTCTAAACAGCAATTTGACAGCATAGCCAGAGCAATTATAGGGAGGAAGAAGTGCATAACTCACACACAAATTCCAGTACATTTGAAATTAAAAAGCTTCTTGAGGTATTCCAGTACAATCTGAAAACCCTTCAGACTTGGAAGAACAGACCTGTTTATATATTGCAACATTAACAGAGAGTGAATAGAAGTCACAATACATTTTGAAATTAAAAGGTATTCCTGACTGAAGATGTACATTTCTGATACTTTCCAAAACTTCTCTCTCATGTACCATGCAACAATTCTCTCTCTAATATTTACAGCCACCTAAAAAAAAACTGACCACAAAACAAGTGAAAATTTTGAAGCTTCAGATCCATGTAGCCATATCAATTAAAACTTTTCCAAAACTCTCAAGTCTACAGTCATGCCTATTAGACAATAGAAGACTACTCATTTAATTCAGAAACACCTAGAAAATCTGTTTTGTAACCTTTTTGGACTTTGCCTTTCCTAAAGCCTCAAGCTTTCTCCTCCATTCACAACATTTATCCTGAAAATACCTTATATTGCCTCCTAGAAATTTAGAAAATTAAATAGGAAAAAAATGCCATAAAGGTGGAAGGACTTAAAAAATTTAACCCTTGCACTTTGGATTGCAGTTACACATTGAACCATATTTCAAAGTGCATACACATCAGTGTTTCCTTCAAATCAGCTGACTTTTGATGCTGTATAAAAAATTAAAGTCTTAAATTTATTTTTTAAAAATGTTGAGAATGTAATAATATTCACCAGTTTTCCCCTTAAATAATCTATATGGCTTGGTTAAATTAAAAATTCCAATGGAAAACTGGTCCAGAAGAGTTTATCTCACTTTAAAATAAGTATTGGAATGATCCGTGAATTCTCAGTCAGTGGTTACTTGCCTTGGGTTTTCTTTGTTTTTTCATATTTTTTTGTCTATATGGTTTTCAAATAAAAGATAGAAATAGATCATAAAGAATTCATTGGGAGCTTATGAGGAAGGAAATTGAAACCATCAGCCAGATAAGAAAGTTGTTGAAATTAGTAAATGCACAGAGCACAAGGAATGGAGTACAATTCCCAGAAGATTGTGTGTAAGATGCAATCCTTAAGTATCATGAACATGGCTGATATTTTGTTTTCCAGAGTTCATTCCTATTCCGACATTACAGAGGTGCCACTTACAATTGTTAGTCTGATAGTTCACAGTGGCACTTCCCATGTATATCTGCTACATTGATTTTAAATAGATCAGAAAATGTCAGCAGCCAACAACTGGATAGCCTACAACTTCTTCACGATCTTGTTGCTAATGAGGCAAGGCTGTAGTTTAGTGAACATTTATTTCAGAGGAAATGCTTTTCTGAACTCCTTTGTGATAGTAGATAGAGTCAAACAGATAGAGGATTTATCTGTATTAAAACACTCAAAAAACTTAATCCACATGAGTTCCCTGAAAGGGCTAAAAGCGATATGAAAAACTAATTATACCGACTTAACACTACAAAAAGAAATGACTGTCAAACTCTGATCAAGATATCTTACTGGTGACTTCAGAGATTTCATCTGAAGCTGTTCTCACCCTCACTTGTCATTGTAGATTTAAAACTATTTTACTTATTGACCTGACCTTCTCGGAGTTACTCACATTTCTGATTTGATTTTAAACACAGCAAAGAAGTTGCTTTTCCTTCACTTTTATTTTTCTCAACATCAAAAGCAAAACACCTCTAACAAAATTGTAGCATCCAAGGACACCAATCCAATTGTTTACTTAGTGAACAAGTGTCTACCCTTACTGTAAAGCCTGGTAGTACTAAAGACAAAGAAGGGAGTACTGTAAAACACAGCCCTTTAACTGTGCCATTTCCACCGTTCTAGGTTAATAGCAAGATGTAGTCCAGAGATCATACTTTTAACAGGAAATCCTACTAACAAGCTATACAGGTCTTCTTTAAGGGCAATTCCTTCTGCACCCACGGAGGAACAACCCCAAGTGTCGGTACAGACTGGGAGCTGACCTCCTATACAGCAGCTCTGTGGAGAAGGACCTGTGGCTCTTGGTGGATCACAAGTTTTCGACAAGATATCAGTGCCACTCCCAACCCCCCTACCCTCACCAAGAGGGCCAATGGTATCCTGCTATATGCATCGGGAAGAGTTTGGCCAGAAGACTTGGGGTGGTGATGCTGTCACTCTATTTCGCCCTGGTGAAGATATATCCAGAGTGCTGTGTTCAGTTCTGGGCTCCTCAGCTCAAGAGTGACAAGGAGCTACTGAAGAGGGTCCAGCGGAGGGCCACAAAAGTGGTTTGGGGCCTGGAGCACCTCTCTTACGAGGAGAGACTGCAGGAGTGGGCCTGTTTAGTCTGGAGACGAGAAGACTGAGAGGGGATTTCATTAATGCATATAAATATCTCAAAGGTGGGTGCCAAGAAGATGGTGCCAGACTCTTTTTAGTGATGCCCAGTGATAGGATGAGGATCCATGGCCGTAAACTAAACACACATGTTCCATATCAACATGAGGAAGAACTTCTTTACATTGAGGGTGCCAGAGCACTGGAACAGGTAACGCAGGGAGGTCATGGTGTCTCCCTCTCTGAAGACATTCAAACTCCACCTGGATGTATTCCTGTGTCACCCTTTCTAGCTGACTATTGGCTTGGCAGTGGGATTAGACTGGATGAACTCCACAGGTCCCTTCCAACCCTAATAATTCTGTGATTCTCACCACATGGCAGCAAGGGATATGCAACAGAGGAAATTTCCCACAAATGTGCAAAATAGCATCATTGCAAACATCTGCTGAATTTCTTTAAAATACTCACATCTATTAATACAAACATCTGATCCACAGTACAGTGATACTCATTCCAGGAGATACAGAGTGAAGCAGTTCTAGAGCTGCACAGACCAAATTTCTGTTTATTGAAGTAGCTTGCAATATCCACAAATGATGATGAATGTCAGGCAGTATTCACCCATGACTTAAGATATTATTTCATTTTCTCTCTTCTGAACATTACTGCATTATAGAAATATTCAGCCAGGTTTGATATTTCCAGTCTTAGAGTTGACAGCAGATAACACTCTTCAAATAAATCTGCCGCAATGAACCTGCACATCAGGCCATGCAAACATTCTGTTGTGCCGAAACACTACAGCTGGAATTAGCCACATAAAGCAAAACAGTTTTCAGGACACCTGTCCTGTCCCTGGGTCACAGAACAGTTGCAGATGGAAGGGACCTCTAGGTGTCACCTGGTCTAACATCTCATGCTCAGCAGGGGTTATCTAGAGTAGATGGTCCTGGACTATACCCAGAAAGCTTTTGTTTTGCTTTGGTTTGCGTTCTTTGGTTTGGGTTGGCTCGGCTTGGGTTTTTTATTCTCGAAGAATGAAGACTACCACCTCCTTGGAAACCTGTGCCAGTGGTCAGTAACAGTCACAGTAAAAATGTGTTTCCTGATTTCCGAGAAATACCTCCTGTATTTCAGTTTATGTCCACTACGTCTTGTCCTGTCACTGGGCACCACTGAGGACAGCCTGGTTCCATCTTTTTTGCACCCTCCCTTCAGGTACTTATATACTTTGATAAGGTCTCTCTGAGCATTCTCTTTTCCAGGCAGAACAGTCTCAGCTCTCTCAGCCTTTCCTCTTAGAAGAGATGCTCCTGTTCCTTAATTATTTTAGTGGCCCTTCACTGGACTGTTTCCAGTATGTCAATACATCACCTGTAGTGGGAAGCGCAGACCTGGATACAGATATGACCTCACTAGTGCTGAGGAGATGTGAATGATCACTTCCCTCAGGCTGTTGGCAAGACTCCTCTCTATGTAGCCCAGGATAGCATTAGCCCTTGCCTTCTTGCAGCAAGGGCACATTGCTGACTCGTTTACAACCTGGTGTCTACCAGGACCCCCAGAGCAGTTTCTGCGAAGTTATTTTCCAGCTGGGCAGCCCCCAGCATGTACTGATGGCTGGCGTTATTTATCCACAAGTGCAGAGATTTACACTTCTCCTCACCGAACTTCATGAGCTTCCTGTCAGCCCATTTCTAGAGGTTTCTCCGGGATGAGAGCTCTATCTCTGAATGGCAGCACAGCCCTCTAATACATCAACTACTCCTGCCAGTTTTATGTCATCAGCAAACTTGCTGAAGGTACACTCTGCTCCATCATCACGATAATAATTAGTTACTAATTAATTACTAATGAAGATATTAAACAGAATCAGACTCAGTATTGTCCTTGGGGATCACCGATTGATACTGGCCTTGAATTAGACTTTGAGCAACCGACCACCACAACCTTACCCTGGCAGCTCTTCCACCAGACCAGGCATTTCAATGTAGAAGCTTATCAAGTTGGTCAGGCATGAACTCCTCCTGGTGAAACCATACAAACAGCTCCCCATGATGTTCTTGTCAATGTGCCTAGAAATAGTATCCAATGATTAAAGTGACATTTGCTTTCTGCCGGCATTCAGGCATTTCTCTCAGACACCATGATCAATCATTGCAAGGCAATGCATTCTTATTGCAATGAAACCATTGTAGAGGTTTGAGTTCGCCAAACTAATTTAAGTGCAATGGGTCAGGCCTATTTTTCAGAGCATTTCCCTCTGTGAGATAAGGATTAGGAGAAGCAAAGCAGGCTCAAACTTTAAGGAATCTAAAGAAAGTTTTATTAACAGAACTAAAAGAAAAAAACCCAAATAATAAGAATTAGATTAAACCTTCAGAAAACCTCTCCTCCCCCCTCAAATTTCTCTTTCAGATATTTCCCCACTGACAATGCAAAGACACAAAACCTGATGTTTCTCAGTCAGTTTACCATCTCTAGAATAACCTTTCTTCAGTTCACTTAG
>VZTF01009445.1:0-10997 GCA_013397755.1 Cnemophilus loriae
CTCAGATATAAAAGCTAAGGGAGCAAGGAGGAAGAGGGGGTATTCGTGATTCTTCGATGTTTGCCTTCCAGAGAAACTGTTACACGTGCTTAAGCCCTGCTTCCCGGGAAGTGTCCGAACATTGCTGCTGATGGGAAGTAGAGACTGACTTTTCCCTTCGCTTATGCACGTGCAGACTCTCGCTTATTTCTTTCTTTCACTGTAATAAAACCGCCTTATCTCACCCACTGTTTGTTCTCCATCTTATTCTCTCCCCTGTCCCACTGGGAAAGGGAGTGATAGAGCGGCTTAGTGTGCACCTGGCATCCAGCCAAGGTCAACCCACTACAAGGAGATATCCATGTTACAGAGGATATCTGCTTAATATGGTCCTAATTATTTTTATATGTATGGTTCAGAAATAAAAAAGATCATTATTTTGCTTAAATCTAAATGCAAAAGATTTCTGTTGTCTTAACTGCCAAAACAAGATGAAAAATAAATAAATTGTCCAGCCCCAATTAGTGGTCTATTAAGAGATTCTCCCATAAGAAGCTTAGAAGCACAACCATTTCACTATGTTTTGGCAATGGACAAACTGATTAATTGCTTGTCCTTCTTTATACATCGGACAAATGTATATAGTGAACTAGCAAATCTAGTACAAGCTTCTGTAGCAATTGCAACTGCCATTGTTTTGCTCATGAAACCACTGTGCAGGTTCATTTAAATATGGTATTTGAAAATTTGTAAAACACCCCTCTAAAATACTCAATCTCTACTTCCTCTCGTCTCAACGTATTCAGTCTTCACACAGTAGGAAAACACTTGGGATCCAAGAAACCCCCATTCAAAAAATAAGTCACAAGGGACTAATAAGCTTCAAGAATATCCCTTCTCCTCCAAATTTATTAAAAAATTCTCTCTTCAAAATTTATTAAAAGCAGAAAAAATGCTTGAACAAAAGTTCTTTTCATCCTTAGCATATGCCCTCTAAACTACTCTACATTGTTGAAATGTTTCAATTCCATTGATGTTTTGCTACCAATTTTAACAAGGCCAGAACCTGAGCCATGGCTTCCCTTTAAAATAAAAGGCATCTATGTATCTTGCTGGATCAGGACCAGTAGGCTTAGCAAAAAGCTGGTTCAAGTTACACCGTTTAGACATTACAGTCTTTTAAACTGCTTTTCAAATGTCTTAGGTCTTGTGTCTGCCTTGTTCTACTTTCTCTTAGTTCTCCAGAAAAAATTTCTTTCTTCAGGCCTTGCTTAGAACTAAGGAATATTGATCTGAAATCTGATCTTCAAGAATGTCAGAAACAAAAGTAGCTGACCTGGTATTAAATATATTTAATAATTTCAGCTATATCAGCTGTTGATAACCATCAGTCAATACAGGTCATTTTCTTCCAGGAAAAATTTTAAAAATATACATATTCACAAAAGAATTTTCATGGCATGGTTCCTTTCCCACAAGTGCATTATGATTCTGTAATGTTATGGTATCTTTGGTTTGCATGGCAAGGTTTTGGGTAGCAGCGGGGGCTACAGGGGTGGCTTCTGTAAGAAGTTGCTGGAAGGTTCCCCTATGTCTGACAGAGCCAATGCCAGGCGGCTCCAGGATGGACCCACTGCTTGCCAAGTCTGAGCCAATCAACATGGTAGTAACACTTATGTGATATTTAAGAAAGAAAAAAAGGTATTGGGCAGAAGCAAATTGCAGCCAGAGGAGTGAGAATATATAAGAGAAACACTTATGCAGACACCAAGGTCAGTGGAGAAGGAGGGGTAGGAGATGCTCCAGGCACTGGAGCTGAGTCCCCTGCAGCCTGAGGTGAAGACCATGGTGAGGCAGCTGTGCCCCTGCAGCCCATGGAGGACCACGGGGGTGCAGAGATCCACCTGCAGCCTGTGGAGGACCCCACACTGGAGCAGGTGGATGTCTGAAGGAGTCTGTGACCCTGTGTGAAGCCCACAGTGGAACAGAATCCTGGCAGGACCTATGGTCCCATGGAGAGACGAGCCCATGCTGGAGCAGGTTTCCTAGTAGGATTTGTGACCCCACAGGGGATTCATGCTGGAGCAGCCTGTTCCTGAAGGACTGTGCCCCGTGGAAGGGACCCACATGGGAGCAGGTCATGATGAAATGTAGCCCGTGGGAAGGTTTCACATTGGAGAAGTTTGTGGAGGACTGTCTTCCGTGGGAGGGACCCCACACTGAAGCAGGGGAAGGAGTCCTCTCCATGAGGAGAAAGCAGTGGCAGAAACATGTGATGAACTGACCATAACCCCAATTCCCATCTCCCTTCACTGCTGGGGGAGGAGGTAGAGAACCAGGAATGAAGTTAAGCCCAGGAAGGAGGGAGGGGTGGGGGAAGGGGTTTTTAAGATTTGGATTTACTTCTCATTATCCTGCTCTGATTTGATTGGTAATAAATTCAATTAATATCCCCAAGTCAAGCCTGTTTTGCCCATGATGGTAATTGATGAATGACCTCTTCTTGTCGTTATCTCAACTCATGAGCCTTTCATTATATTTTCTCTCCCCTGTCCAGTTGAGGAGGGGAGTGAGAAAGCACCTTTGGTGGACACCTGGCATCCAGCCAAGGTAAAACCACCACATATGTTTAATAGTAGCTATATAAGAAACAAGATCTCTATATGCATATTTCAGGGGATGTTAGTTTGGTTTGCTTGGCTTTATGCAGTTTCTGAAAACTTAGGCTCACAATCAAAAAAAAATTAAGGTGCATCCCCAGTATATCTGATTTCAATAGCAGCTATGTGTCTACATACATTTATATAAGTAGATCTTTGCAAATGCAAACAATGTCCAGTAATAGATTATATTTTCATCCCATGCAGCATAGGCATATGGCTTTCAAACCTCTAAGAATTTATTTCTCCATTTTAAATTCACATAAATGATAACTTAAGTGTTTCATTTTTTAAAGTATAGTTTTCAAAGAGCGATTTTCCAAATATAACAAGCTAAAGATACATTTAACATCAATAAGGTATTGAGAGGGTTTTTGAAGTTCTCTGCTTTGTTTTTCATATTTTTAATATTCACTATTTACTGTACTCATTCAACTTGGGCAAAGAAATTCTACTAGCCACCTGTATTGACATGTTAGATGTTGCTGCAGTGACAGTTGACAAACACTGAAGAGAGAGAACTGCAATCCAAAAAGTATATTATTTTTTCCCCTCTTACTTTAAAACTAATTCAAAATGGAGAAATAAAGCCTTTATTTACTTATGAAGAAGCTTTTGTTTTAGAGTGATTTGAGATCTTATATTTTCAACATAAAAATCATAAAGGAAAAATAGAATCTAAAAAATCTGGTAAATGTTTTCTAAAGATATTGGAAGCTGGACTCCTGGGCCTTCTCTTTTCTCATTAGTATGGAAAGAAGGGGAAGCTTCATGAAAACATTGTCTAGACCAAGGCCTCAAATTTATACAAATTACTTTCATTTTAGTATATAATCCCAAACTCTCTTAAAACTCGAGTGACTGAGGACATAGAACTAAAGGTAGTGTCTTGCTAGCCCAATCCTGCACAACACTGAACACCTGAAGAATGCTGCCGTCCTCCAGCAAAATCCAGCTTGTACTGTCTCAGCATGCCAGACAATCCCAGATAAGTTCCTAAGGAACCCCTCACTGACTGGAAGAACAAGGTTTAAAACAAGGGATGCAAAAGGTTACCTGAGAGCAAAAAAAACCCCAGAATATATAAAACTCTATGGTTTGTGATATTTGGGGTATTTTTGGAACCTGGAAATTACAAAACTGTTTTTCATAATGCTTACTTTCAACTCACCATAAGCAAGAACTTGAAAGGAAGATGAAAAAACAATGACAGAATGCTAGAAGGAGCTATTTTATCTCAGCTGTCCAAAATCCCTTCAATAGTTTGCAGCCCAATGCTTTGCATTTTACTGTATCGTTTCAAAACACCAGAAATAAACATTAAATCAAGCCAAGCCATGCCATCCTTCACAGCCAAAAGTATTTTTACCACAGGCTCACAGCTTGTTAAATAATTACCTCTATAAATTACTTATCCTCTCTTATTTATTAGCAATTCTAGACTGCTTTATAGAGCTGCATAAGAAATTTACTTTGTAGTTTTGGAATGTATATGCTACACAAACACATCTCTCTTTTACAGGGGAAGAGCTAGTCACCCAGTATTTTGTTGAGAAGCAGTTCTTCCTGAAATACACCAAATAATTTCAAGCCTCATTCACCTGAATAATCATAAGACAACATATTAATGACTTCATACTAGAGCTCCTAAACCAGGCCAGGAATATACTTGCACTGCAAGAAGATACTTTGATAGCAAGAACTATAAAGAGTCATGTATACTGATATATATTAACAGTACATTTTACTTAAAGGGAAAATATTAGATCAGGCTTTTTACAAAAAATCATGGAAACTTTTAAAGTGACTCATTTATTATCATATTAATATTTTTGCTCAAGTGATCTGGTCAAGAATTACTTGTGCGCCACTGTACCTATAGTGTATGGATTTAATAATATTTATATATTAATTTTACTCTCACCATTCTTGCTCCTTAGTTCTTCATTTGAGCTTCAATTGCTGATTTCATTATTTTAATTCAGGCCTCACTTCGGAATTCAGTTTATCTCTAATAAATCAATGCTACAAAACAATTATGATTAAGCTGTATTATGATAAACAATTTTAGCACAGGCACGTGCTTTTCCAGGCTAATACCAGCATATATCAACACCTTAAGCAACAAGACAAAAATCTACTCTTATTGGCTGCTCATGGCTTGGACAGGTATACTGTTGGCTGGGTAAAAAGCTGTCTAGATGGCCAGGCCCAGAGAGTGATGGTGAATGGAGTTAAATCCAGCTGGCAGACGATCACTAGCGGTGTTCCCCAGAGCTCAGTATTGGGGCCAGTCCTGTTTAATATCTTTATCAATGATCTGGTTGAGAGGATTGAGTGCACCCTCAGTAAGTCTGCAGATGACACCAAGTTGGGCAGGAGTGTTGATCTGCTTGAGGATAGGAAGTTCAACTTTTAATTTATGTCTACAAACTAATTAAAGGGTCTTCGTGATTTATGTTAAAAAACCAGCATCTTTAATACGGGCAATAGCATCTCCTGAGAAATTCAGTAGTCCCAATTATTTTTAGATCATCAAACACAACATGCAGTGTTACAGAATGATACGGTAAAAATTGCAAAGAAATGTAAAGTTTAACAGTGATGCTGAAAAAACCACAGAAAATAATGAAATCCAAAAATATCAATGGAAAATGACTGGACATGTTTTAAGTTGATCACATCTAGCATATATATATTTACATATGCATTTTTTCTCTGATCTTTTAAACAGAGCTTAAGTTCTAGGGGGAAATTGCTGAGTTACCTACAAATTGAACATACTGGATAACAAGGCTAGCAAAGCTTATAAAAATGAGCAATGATGCATAACAAGCATTTTTTTTCATTAAGCGATTCACAGAATATTAAACAAAATCTGAAACAATAACTGTTGCAACAACTTAGAAATATTACTTCTCTCTCTTAGGTCCTAAAAATTTACCCAAGGTAGGCCCTATATGAGTAGAAGAAATGAATGTCTCCAGCTTTTTCTCCATGCATACATAAAGAAATGCAGTAAACTGACTATAAGAAACTGCAGAAAGGTAGCCCAAGAGCTAGAATTAATCTGAAGTCCCACCAAATTTAATGGCATTTTCACATTGTTTCTAAAGGAAACTGAAAAAGAGGAGAAAGAAAGAGAAGGGAGAGTTAGAAATCTGAATATATTTTGGAGGGAAATATTCTGTTATCTTTTTTTTATTGAAAATGTCATAGGAAATAATGCAGAAACAGCAGGTGCTGGGGAAGATGAAAATGGACAAAACAGAGGGGTTTTTTCACCATATCTATCATCTACGAATATGGTATCCAAAACTTTTGCTTAGCAAGTCTCTGCAGCTTTTCTCAGGCAATGTATGTAGATTTCACAGATCTGTAAAGCGGATGCAGAACTGAACACAAAAGGCTACTGGATTCCTTTACTGACATCATTTGCAGTCAAACAATGTAATGACACATGGGTGAGAGGGGAAAAAACAAACAATCAAAAAACCCCTTCCACTTTCTTCACTATTAATGAAGGTTTCCTAATGCTCCAGCACTTGCTGAGAGACAGCACAATGTTCATTCTCCTGCAGACAGTCTTTTCTCCTTTCAGCGACCTTATAGGGAAGGGCAAAGAAGGTTCACGTGCCTATGGACAGGGCATTCACTATACTCTCCATTCACAGGAATAAACGGAGGGGAGAAAAATTTTAAAAAGAGAAATGAAAAACCTTTCCAAAACTGCTGCCGACGCAGAAGCGAGTTTTGGATGATGCACGCTTCACCCACCCACACACCCCGCCCCAGCAGATACAAGAGCTGGGGACGGCAGCTTGTCTGCGTGCTTTTGCAATCCCAGGTATTTCCGCGGGCCCGCGACCTCCACGCCGACTTTCCCAGGAAATCGTACCGCAGGCAACTAGCATTATCATCTAAATGAGTTCGAAATTATATATCCGGGAAGTCGAGTCCTAATTAAATCACACCGGACTTTTAAGCTTCCAGCTAGAACATCAGTTCGCGGAGCAAGTGAATTTCAGCGCAGAGAACTTCCCCTCTGCCGGCTGTCCCCACGTCACTCCAGCGGCTCCATCCCCGCCACCCACTCTCCCGGGGCTGGGGCCGGGTCGTACTCACATTTCGGTGACATTCAAGCCCTCGGCGCTCCGCTGCGGGACGGGGAAGGAGATGATGCCTGGCGCCGGCTCCGTGCACCAGATCCGAAAGGAGCTGCAGCGGCAGGACACGGGGCAGCCCAGCGCGCCCCCCCAGGAGCCCAGCACTAGGCAGCACAAGCCCCACAGCCGGGCCAAGTCGGGCCCCGGCCGTCTTCGCCCCCAGGACGCCATGCCGCCCCCACTCACTCCAGCACTGCCTCGACGTCCTCCACCTATCGCCACTGCCGAGGAGCACGACCGGAGGGTGCGCAGCCTTCGGAACCGCGGACGAGTACCCCGCATCCAGGGTTCACATGGACGCACCGCAGCCGCCCGGGAGGCTTTGCGGGGCGGCAAGATCAGGCGCTGCTGTGGGACAGAGACAGAAAAGGGTGATGAGAGGCGAGAGAGAACGCCGGCACGGCACGGCACGGCACGGCACGGCACGGCACGGCACGGCACGGCACGGCACGGCACGGCACGGCAAGGCAAGGCAAGGCACGGCACGGCCCGCCCTAGTACCTGCCCTGGCCCCGCTGGCGGGCAGCGACGGCGCCGGACTCGCGGCGGTTCCTGATGATGCTGCAAAACGCGCGGAGTGGGCGAGACAGGTGGCAGAGGCAACGCTTCTACCTGCGGAGGCTCAGCCGACCGCTGTCCGCGGTAGAGAAGGAATGGAAGAAACAACGCAAGTCACGGCGGAAGCGGAAGACAGGGAGCTGTGCTTGTCGCTTTACGCACACCGTATCCTCCTCCCTCCAGATGACAACAAGGAGACAAAGAGGAATAGAGACGAGGAGAGACACAGGGGCAGAAAGGGGGAGAAAAGAGGGGGGAACAGACGGGGAAAGATAAAGTGAAACACAGGGAAGGCAATGACGGAGAGAGACAGAGACCTAGAGAGCGCGCGAGAGAGATGGGAACAGACAGCCTGAGAAGAGCAGACGTGAGAGAGGGAGACAGGGCGAGATAGAGGCAGAGATGAGGAACAAGAAAGAGAGTTGTCCTTTATGTGAAAGAGCTGCTGGAATGAATGGAGTTCTGTCTAGGGATGGATGATGAGCCAACTGAGAATTTATGGCTAAGGATTAAAAAGCAAACCAATACAGTCAATATTGTAGTGGGTGTCTGCTTTAGACTGACTGATCAGTAAGAACAAGTAGATGAGGCCTTCTACAAACAACTAGAAGTAGCCTCATATTTGCAGGCCCTGTTCCTCATAAGGAACTTCAGCCACCCCAATATCTGCTGGTGTTCTACACTGGGGGAGGGTGAGAGAAAGAGAGATGGTGAGGAGTTCTTTCTGTGTCTCAAGAAAGTCTCAACAATAAATGGCTTAATAAAATAGTTGTTTAAATAAGACAGAATAAGAAGAGGAATATAAATAACACATGGCACTCCATGTTCATGCAGAATTGGACAGACTCTGGATGGATTTCTCCCATGACATGAGCAAATTCTGTCCATGGAGAGAAGTTCCTCCTTTTTGGTCATTCCAGTTGTTATATAATTTTCTAACAAGAAAACAACTCTATTCATAAAAGAATGTTTGCATTATAACTTCTTCCTGCACTTTTAGATAAACACAAAACCATGCATGTAGTGCAATTACCAGTACCAAGCAGGAGCTCACTGAAAGCTTCTCTGTTAAAACAAGCTGGCTATGTTTGTCATTTGGCCAAGGAATCTGGATCCCTAAAAGTGAAGGGACAACACAGCAGGGCAGAAGCAATCAAGGAGGTTCCTGAAGAGCATCAGTGACAATACCCTGACACAAATGATGGAAGGGTCAAGGCAGAGAGAGACTCTGCAGGACCTCATACTGGCAAAAAAGGAGGGACTCATTAAGAATTTGAAGGCTGAAGGCAGCCTTGGCTGCAGTGTCCATGAGACGGTGGAGTTTAGGATCCTGATAGGAAGAACCAGGGTAAAAAGCAGGCTCACAACCTGAAGGTGGAAGCAGGGAGAGGAAACCTAAGAGGAATACAGAGACATTGTCCAATCCTCCAGGGATGAAGTCAATAAAGTTAAAGCCAAAATGGAATCTAATCTGGCCAGGGATGTCAAAGAAAACAAGAAAGGCTTGTCTAATGTTACATGTTCTGGTTATATAGGATATGGAAAGGTTGAAGTACCGAATGCTTACTTTGCCTCAGTCTTTACTAGCAAGACTGGCCTTCAGGAATACCAGGCCCCTGAGACCAGGGGGAAAAGGCTGGAGCAAGGCAGATGTACCCTTGGTGGAACAGGATCAGGTCATGGAATACTAATGCTAACTGGATGTAGACAAGTCCATAGGCCCTGATGGTAGGCACCCACAAGTGCTGAGGGAGCTAGCAGATGTCATTGCAAGACCACTCTTGATAATCTTTGATTATGGAATCATATAATTCTATAATGGTTTGGGTTGGAAGGGACCTTAAAGATCATTTAGTTCCAACCCAAGGTTCCAAGGTCATCAGGAGTAGTCAGTATGGATTCACCCAGGGGAAGTCATGCTTGACTGTATTGAGTCTGGCTGGGATGGAGTTAACTTTCTTTATATCGGCCTTCGTATTGCTATGCTTTGTAGTTGTAGCTAGATAGGTGTTGATAACACACAGATGTTTTGGCTACTGCTGAGCAATGGTGGCACAGCATCAAGGCTCTCTCTCTGTAAGGCCCCAATCAACTCACTGAAAGGGCTTTACAGTGGTTCATGTACTCTGAGTNCAACTGTTCTGAATACTGAAGCTCTACTTCCCAGGAAGTGACTGGATGCTACCTCCTAATGGGAAGTAGAGAACAATTTTTTTTTTTTGCTTTGTTTCCATGTGTGGACTTGCTTTTCTTTATTAAACTGACATTATCTTGACCCACTAGTTTTTCATTTTTATTCTCCCCCTTTCCCACTGAGGAGGAGAGTGAGAGTGGTTTGGTGGGCACTTGGTGGCCAGCCAAGGTCAACCTGCCACAATCTTTTTTTGGTACCAGTGCTGGTTTCAGCTGGGATAGAGTTAATTTTCTTCATAGTAGCTGGTATGGGCTATGTTTTGGATTTGTGCTGAAAACAGTGTTTATAATATAGCAATGTTTTTGTTTTTGCTGAGCAGTGCTTACACAGCTTCAAGGCCTTTTCTGCTTCTCACACCACCCCACCAGCAATTAGGCTGGGGGTGCACAAGAAGTAGGGAGGAGACACAGCTGGGACAGCTGATCCCAACTGACCAAAGGGAAATTCCATACCATATGACAATCATGTTCAGTATATAAAGTTAGGGGAAGAAGAAGAAAGTGGGAGGCATTTGAAATTATGGCGTTTTGTCTTCCCACATCCCCATTATGTGTGATAGACTCCTGCTTTTCTGGAGATGGCTGAACACCTGCCTGCCAATGGGAAGTAGTGAANCAATCCTTCCAGGCTCTGAAACTCTCCAAACCCCCACACCCCCAAAGGCCAATAGGCTGGGGAAGAGGTTGGGAGGAGACATAGCCGGGACAGCTGACCCAAAGTGACCGAAGGGATGTTTCATAGCATATGACATCATGGTCAACAATAAAAGCTAAGAGAAGGAGAGAGGGGGCATTCATTATTAAGGTATTTGTCTTCTGAAGCAACTGTTCTGAATACTGAAGCTCTACTTCCCAGGAAGTGACTGGATGCTACCTCCTAATGGGAAGTAGAGAACAATTTTTTTTTTTTGCTTTGTTTCCATGTGTGNGCTGGGGGTGCACAAGAAGTAGGGAGGAGACACAGCTGGGACAGCTGATCCCAACTGACCAAAGGGAAATTCCATACCATATGACAATCATGTTCAGTATATAAAGTTAGGGGAAGAAGAAGAAAGTGGGAGGCATTTGAAATTATGGCGTTTTGTCTTCCCACATCCCCATTATGTGTGATAGACTCCTGCTTTTCTGGAGATGGCTGAACACCTGCCTGCCAATGGGAAGTAGTGAATGAACTCCTTGTTTTGCTTTGCTTACATGAGTGTCTTTTGCATTACTTATTGAATTGTCTTGATTTCAACCCATGAATTTTCTCACTTTTACTCTTCTGATTCTCTCCCCATCCCACCAGGGGTGATTCAGTGTGTGGCTGTGTGGTGCTTGGTTGTCAGCTGGGATTAAACTGTGATGTGCTGAAAGAAACAGTATGAGCGCAGCTCCTACTTCTCAGCCTTCACTGGAGTCTTTGTCTTGCAACATCCATTTTATTGTTTGAGAGCTGGTA